>JABUQX010058782.1:0-2500 GCA_015478945.1 Trachelipus rathkii
ACTACGTTTTATCACATCATAAAATTGTAAATTTTTCTCGGTTGTGTACAAACGGAGATACCCTTATATATATATATATACTATCAACATCACTATGCCTAACATAACTTAATAGTGAAGCCCAAATTCAATTATCTCGAAACCGATACTATGTACTATGAATACATTAATTAAAACATAATTATAGATTATCACGTAGACTATTACAACATATATAATAACATATAGAATAAGGCTCTGACTATAGGCTTTATAGTCACTAAATACAATATCGAAATTGGAGATAAATTTATTATTTCAGGGTTGTGTCAATAATATAGGAGATACCTGATAATATATCAAACATACACCTATGTACAACTTAGTCAGATTACTACTAAGGTATAAGTCACTAAATATTTTATTTTTTATACTGAAATTACGCTAGGAGATCTAAACATTAATTATATAGCATTATTAAAATAAATTTAGATTATTTCCTTAGCTATATCATAGTATATATATATATTACTATATATAATCATAATTTAATACATAAGTTTGAGTAATCACTATCACTATTTATTACACTAATTCAATATATAGCTATATATATTACACTTCACAGTAGTATGCATATATAAGTAGAAATAACTACTAATAATATCATAAACTACAGCTACTGTACCTAATAATAATTTATCCATATTATATCACACGAAGAAACTAATCCAAAGGTAATCACCCTCAAAATAATATTGTCAGTCAAATATGAATAAGGGTCTCCCTGAGCATCAGTGACTGTATAGAATTCTGACCTGAGTAAAAGACATATTTTCTTACGCGGATGGGTACCCGTAGCTATTGCATCACTCCATCTATGACTATCTCACCAAATGAATTTTACTATACACACACTATTGCACATCAGGAAGCAGACGTTTGAGTCAAAGAACTTCATAACATTCACAATAAAAGGAGCTCATATATTGTAATAATTCACATCTCTATGTTTTAGATAGCAAATATATGAAGAGTATGTATAAGGAAGGTACCTCTCCCAAAAATGGTCCACCCTGAGATGCGATTCTAGGACTTATGAGAAAGTGACGCACCTTACGAGCCCCTAACTATGTCTGAGTATATTCTTCAGAAAGAACACACTGATAACTAATAACATGAATACATAGGTGAAGTATACGAACAGTATGCATCTTTCCCAGCTATATTATAATGACATATTTATCACACATAACAAATATATTATTATCAATTATGACCTTGACTACGCTTTACAATGACTACATACATATCGAAATAATTGTTAGTTATTTATTTCACGGTTATAGCTATACAAGAATGATAATAAACTTATTATCTAAATACCACTATGACGTATATATATTCATACCATATAAGTAGAGTAAAGTAATAATTTAATATTAACTATCTAAGATAAACCGAGATCTAATTAACTATATAATGATAACATATTATAATAATACTAATAATTTATAGTATATTTCTAGTATTAGCTATTGTACTTCTATTTAGTAACTTAATTTACAATATATTACGAAGATCCCACTCTAGAGCGATTATTCGCATATCAGCGTATATATAGCGCAAATGTGAGTAGAACTTCAGATATATTGTAAATATAAAATTCTCACACGAGAGCATAAAAAAATAGGAAAAAGTTTAATCAAATTTTGTTTGGTGTGGCTTTAAAAGACGTCCGATTTTTGCGTAGCGAGTCTAGCGGAGAAGGAATGAAGTAAGGACTAGTGAGCAGGTGAGGTGGTGTTTGATCACAGACAAAGACGCGTGTGTGTGCTAGTGGCTGAGTGCGTAGCAGTGCGCGTGCGTTTGTGCTTGCTTCAAATGTTTTGTGTGGGGCACTTTAAGGTGCTAATGCTTTCTCTTTTTCCTGGTAACTTACTCTCCCTTCCTTGAATAGTATAATGGTTATATGTGCTTTCTCGCACACACACACACACACTACATATAGATATATATCTATATTATATTATATATATAATATTTATATATATATATATATATTATATATATATATATAGATATATATATATAATATATATATATATATATATAAATATATACATAATATTATATATATATATTTATATGTAAACTGTTATAGAAGGAATAAAAAGATGAGGATTACTAGTTAAGATTTTAAAAAAAGAGTGAGAGGGCTCTGAGTGTAAATTTATTCAAAAAATTCCCGATTATCTACCCATCCACTATTTTTTCCAATATGAAGCTTGTTTATCAATATCACCCCACCATCAAACTTTTTTCCCCTTAAAATTACTAGACCTAGCAATATTATTTATTATGTAAATAGCAGAACAAAATTAAAACGAATAAATTGAATAATATTATGACTAATTATAATATTATATAAGTATTCACAATGATTGATACTCTATAATAATAATAATAAAATTATTTTTTCTCTGAGTTTATTGTATAACCTGGCCATTTTTCTGAACGA
>JABUQX010058782.1:5000-7500 GCA_015478945.1 Trachelipus rathkii
AGCTGTCCCAAGTCAACCAAATAGAACATTTAATAATTAAAAATAATAATTTAAGCAAGTCGCAATTGACCCTCCTAGAAGTCCGTCACTCAAGATAAATAAGAGAATAATACCTTGAGAACCGCATGGTCCTTTGTTAAGACCTGTCCAGCCAACCATAAAATTTTAATAATTACAGAAGCCATTGACCCCCTGCTCGATGCCAGTCAGCCCATAATAAATACATGAAATCAAGAATAGATATTAAAGGAACGCCGCATGGCTATCTAGACGAACTTCACGCCTATTCCTTAATCCTCAACAGGCCAAAAATTACCTCTTGTTGCTTTACGTTGAGCCCTCTCAGAATAGTCGTATGTCTTTTTTAATACAGGGTGCTAAAATTTGTAGAGCAATAATTCAAATATCTGTGCTAACATATCTATTGATAAGACATATACAACACAATATCATATAATTAAGTCTGCATCGGCGTTAATTTCATTTTTAACCCAAGACCTATAGTTCTGGGTTCAAAATCTTACAAGGGAAACAATGAAACAGCAGCGCACTAAAGATGTACAGACTTACGGGTTTACAATGCCAATAGTTGTTGAAAATGAAAAAAAATATTAAAAACTTCATAATATACATAAAGTTTTTTTTAATTTTTTATTCTATTGAGTTAATTACTTAAATTAAAAAAATAAAAATAATAAAAAAAAAATATAGAAAAATTCAAAAAATCAAAAAATCCAATAAAATCAAAAAAATCATGATTAATTTATAAAAAATCAAGTAAAAAACAGTTGATTTGTTTTTAAATTGATATTCTTTCGTGCCATCCCAAAAATAAATAAAAAAGTTTCTTAAAAAACAAAAGGTTTTAAAGTATAATTAAACTAAAAATAATAAACAAACCATTGCGATACTGATTTGTTAAATGATATTTACCTCATCAGTTCGACCTGATACGTTTTGTACGAAGTGTTAGTACTTTACTGCTGTTAAGTATGAAACTTTGTAAATGTTAGCAGTTTATTCTGCCTTGAGCTTGTAGGTTTTGTCATTGGACATTATATTCTTAGTTCAGGTTATCGATATGTTTTAGCTTTGTTAAAAGGCAAAAAACTTTGTTCCGTTGCATATATTCGTTGCTCATAATGATAATTAGGTAACGGTGATGAATAAATATTATGCTGTTACATGTGATAATAATGATATGTTAAGATATGTTGAAAACGTCGTGAATAGGTTACGTTTTTGTATGCAAAGGGTTTCTTACTGTTGTTAAGTATGGAACTTTGTTATGTTAGCGATTATTCATGCGTAAGGTATGTTAGGCTTTGTCGTTTTACATTATATTCTAGTTCAGGTTAAAATATGTTAGCTTTATTGATATGAAATCTTTGTTGCGTTAGCGTATTTTGTTGGTTAGTATGGTACTTAGGTATGGTGATGATTGAATTTTTAATAAATGTTAACCAGTTCGTCGCAAAAATCATTAATGGATATTGTTAAAGAATATGTTTGAAAAAGTGTGAAATAAGTTAACGTATTGTATGCAAATGTTAGTTACTTTACAGTTGTTAAGGATGGACCCTTTAAGTATGGAACTTTGTTATTCGATCATAAGGTATGCTTAGGTTGTTGTTGTACTTTATGTCTGTAGTCAGACTGATGATAATCGTTAGCTTTAACTGAATGTGAACGAACTTTGGTTCTTAGCATATATTCATTGATCAGTAATGATAATTACACAAGATTCTGTGATATAAATTTTTGTTAATGTTACTATGTTAAGTAACCTAGTCGGTGATATGTTAGAAAAAGTGTGAGTAGTTACGTTCTGCGCTCAATGTTATGTTACTTTACTGTTGCTAAGTATTGAACTTTGTAATGTTAATGGTTATTCATGTTTAAATTGTTAGGTTTAGTGAGTTACTTATATTCGCTATTCTGGTGATGCTAATGTTTTCTTTTGTGATGTGAAAAGCTTTGTTACGTTAGCCATATCATCTGATCAGTATGAATAATTAACAGCGCAACCGTTTTGTGATAAAGTTTTTGTTAAATGTACTATGTTAATGAAAAAATTGATATTTTAGAAAAAAAGTGTAAGTAGGTCGTTCTGCGCTTCAATGTTAGTTTACTCATACTGTTGTTTAAGTATGGAACTTTGTTAAGTTTAACTAATTATTCATGTTTAAGATGTGTTAGGTTGTGAAATGTCATTATATTCGTAGTTCAAGGTGATGCTATGTTTGCTTTATTGATGTAAAACTTTGTTTACTTAAGCATATATTCAGTGATCATATATAATTAGATAGGTTATGTAATGATAAAATTTTGTTAAATATTACTATGTTAATGTTAAAAAATATCCAGGATTGGGATAGGGAGGAGAGAGGGGTAGTGTTTGATTTTACTGATTTTACAGGTTTAGGGTATGTAAAACCAAATTTCTTAAGTTTTTGGAATAAGCGTAAAATTTTAGTATAAACATTGTTTAAAGCATCAA
>JABUQX010058782.1:12500-15376 GCA_015478945.1 Trachelipus rathkii
ATATATAATAATATATATATATATATTAATATAATATATATCATATAATATATATATATATAATATATATATATTAATTTATATATATATAGATATATATATATATTAAATATTATATATAACTATATATAATTAATATAATATAGATATATATATAATATATATAAATTATAATATAATATAAAAATATATAATATATATATAATATATATATACTATGTTATTAATAATAGGTTATATATTATATTATATCGCGTATCAGGGGTATTAAGAGGTAATATAAATAATATATATATAATTAAACATTAATATATATTATATATATCATAATATATATATATATTATAATATATTATATATTATTAATATATAATATATATATATATAATTCATAATATTATGTATATTAATATATAATATATAATATGATATATTAATATTAATAATTAATTAGTAATATATAATATATATATATATTATAATATATATATATTAATATAATATATTTATATATATAATATATAATATTATATATTAAACTATATATATATTATTATATATATATAATATTATATTAAATATATATACTAATAATTATAATTAATAATATATATATATTACTATATATATAATAAATAATATATATATATTAATCTATATTAATAATATAATATCATATAAGTTAATATAATATTAATATATATAATTAAAGGTTTATTTGATGTCACGGTGTACTGTATCTGAAGTAAGTTTAGAGAGGATTGGTAGAGAGATTTGACAGGGTGTGTAAAATCAAAAAAAGGATGGTGATTTTTAATAATAGACGTATAGATTTAGATAGGTTAAGGTTATTATTTACTATTATATATTTATATAATATATAATAGTTATTAATAATATATATATATATTATAATAAGTTATTAGAGTAAGAGAGTAAGAGAGAGAGAAGAAGAGAGAGGATGATGGAGAGAGAGAGAGATACGAGTAGAAGAGAGAGATATATAAGAGAAGAAGGAGAGAGAGGAGAGAAGAGAAGAGAGAGTAGGAGAGAGGATAGAGATTATATACTAAATATATATTACTTAATATTTTTTTTATTATAATTCAATAATCTAGGTTGTAATTTATAATCTTTAAATAATTAAACTCTATTTCTGTGAGTTAACTATATGAAATATTTCATAAATGGTAGAAGTATGAGGAAATAATATAAATAAACTTATAATTTTCAGTATTAATATTAATATTAAGATAAAACTGGATATACATATTTATTATACCCTATTTCTATAGTTATCATAAGTCATTATTAAAATATAAATAATATTATATATCAATTTAAATTCTTAAAAAAAATGTTACATATAACCTTATTATTAAGCATACAGAGAATCAATATAACATACTTATTATTCGTACAGATAAATAGCAAGGAAATAAATAAAAAGTTTTTTTCTTTAAAGAGACTTTTCTAGACTCTTCTTAAATATTTTATTATACAACTCACTTAATAAAAGATAAGACCTACAATTAAATATATATAATACTAATCATACTAGGTATTAACATATATTTATTATTAATTATATTATATATTTATTAATATATTATTTAATACAAATATAAATTTATTATTAATAAAGATATATATATTGAAGTTAATACATATACTATAGAGTTCTCTTTAAGCACGCTAAATAAGTTATAGTTTGATTAGGATTAAGTACTTTATAAGTTTCCTTTCAAATTCAGAATAGAATTTATAAAATATTATAGAAATATTTTATTTTTAATTACTTACCTGAATTGATATTAAAAGTAACAGTAAATGTTTTAATTGTAAATGAAAATTTGACTTTTTATTCTTATAAATTAAACCCAGTCACTGAATATAAATTCGCTATTTTTACAGAGTGGAAAAAAATACAACTATGTATAAAAAATTAAAATTCACTAGCTGAATAATGTTATTTAGTTATATAGCAGTATAATATGATATATACCGTTAATTATAGAAATAATATGAATATACTATATAATTTTGCCTTCTCTATATAGTATAATATGCATTTTTGGTAAGAGGTCATCGAGCTTACATAATTATTATATATTGATAAAATAGGGTATATCATTATCTTGAAGATACATTTATTGGGATCCTTTTATAGTTATTAACTTTATACCATAATAAATTTATCATTACCGTACAATATATAATCTATGATATATTCTATTCAGATGAACTAAATATATTTATTATATCACAATAAATATAGTAGTAGTAGTATAATTTATAATTATTAAACTGCCAAAATTATAGAAAGGGCATATCTGAGGTTATCATTTCCTATAATTATATATAACTATCGTAGCTAAACAGCACCGTAAGTAGTCACGAAGTGTAAGGAGTCGCCTCTAATTAATATATATATATATACTATTATTAATAATATATTAATATTAATATATTATATATTATATAATATTAATATATTATTAATATATTATTAATATTTATATTATATATAATATATATATATATATATAATATATATCTATATAATATTAGTATATATATATTATAATATATATAATATATTATATATATATATACTTTATGATAAGTTAGCCTATTACCCATATTTCGGTTCGATCGAAGATCCGCCACATTATATAAGATATATCTAATAATTAATATTATAATATATATATATTATATAATATATACTTATATATATTATAATATTATAATATATTAATATATATATAATAATATTTATATATATATATATATTAATAATAATATATATATAATAATATATATAATATATATATTATATAATGATATATGATTAAATCATATTATAATCACAT
>JABUQX010058783.1:0-2500 GCA_015478945.1 Trachelipus rathkii
TCTGATCACTATTTAGCAGAAGCAAAGATAAAGGTGAAAGAAGGGTGGAAGAAAAGATTGGAATTGTTAAGTAGGAGGCAGAAATTACAAGAGTTGAGAAAATAGAAAGCTACATTTATGGGAACAAAATTTTCAAAGAATTATTTACAGAAAAATGGGGAAAAGTGAAAGAAGAGAGAAAGAATGAGGTTCCAGAGAATGAAATACTTTTAAGGAAAAAATATTGATTACTAGAAAAACTGTTTTTGGAGAAATAGTGATCGGTGTGGAAGAGTAAAAAAAAACCTAATAATATTGGAATGAAGATTAGTGTATCATTAACACGAAAAAAAGAAGTTTTATCAAAATATTTTAAGGCTATTAATAGTCCTATGCTACATAGGAAGAATAAAAGAGGTGTCGAATGAAGTAAAAATGAAAGTGAAAGCTGCAATAGAGAAGGGTCAAAAAACCGTGGATATGGAAAGATTGTTGCCTCACTATCAAGAGAAGAGTAAAACTATTTTGGTAGGAGATAACGAAGGTTTCAGAAGAAGAGAGAAGGCGTCCTAACGGAGTTACCGACTTTTGGATGGAAAAGGCTTAGATAAATAAAATCTTAAAGAGATGTAGTGAGAACATTTAAGGGAATTATTACATGATGGGAGAGTAGCAGAAGAGGAAAAAAGACAAATTAGAGTAAGACAAAATATTACGGTGGAAGAGTTTAGAAATGAAAATGCAGGGCATATTACAAAGGATGATAGTGAATGCTTTGAAGAAGTCAAAAAGAGGAAAATCTTCTGAGCTTACTGCCATAGAAGTATAAATATTAAGAAAGGGAGGTAACATTGTCGCTGGGTGGAGATAAGGGTAAGGGAAACAAAAAGGAGTGTTCTAATTATATAGGAATAAGTTTATTGAGTGTTGTAGGTAAAATATATGGACGAATTTTAACAGAAAAAGTTAAAGTAATTACAGATAAACAGATTGGAGAGGAGGAATGTGGTTTTATGGATGATCAAGGATGCGTGGATCAGGCATTTACCTTGAAAAAGCTGGCTGAGAAATTCTCACAAAAGAAGAACGACATTTTTGCATGTTTTCTTGATTTGGAAAAGTCATATGATAGGTCCAAAGATGAAAATTGTGGAGAAGATTAGAATAGTTATGGAATGAATAAATTGTTTTATAAAGCGATAAATCATTCTAAAGGAACAGTAGGGTATATGTTAGGATTAACAGGAGGAATGGGGAGTGATTTAAAGTAGGAGTGGGTCTGAGACAAGGTTGTGTTATGTCTTCATGGTTGTTTAATATCTTTATAGATAATTTAGTTAACAATTTGGATAGAATTGGGAAAGGAGCTGATATGATTATGAATGAGGATAATTGGGATAAGTGCATTACTGTTTGCTGACGATTCTATGTTGGCTGCCGATACAAAACAAAAACTGCGTGATTAGGTGTTTGAGTTTGAACGAATGTGCCAAAGAATAGAATTAAAAATTTATCCAGCTAAAAGTAAAGTGATGAAAATTAGTACAAAATCAAAAGGAGACGATTCTCCATCTGGATAGGATATCACAAAGGTGAATGAGGAAAGCCTAGAACAGACTACAGTTTTTAGAAACTTAGGAATTGATATTGGGGCTTTCGGTGACATAAAAGAAGAGATTGACCACAGGATTACCGAGCGTGAAAGACTATTAAGAAGCCTTAGAGAATTATGGAAAAGGGAAATTTACCAAATGAAATTGTCTGAGTGTATATTTGTTCTAACTGTTCTGTATGGATGTAAGACGCCGGCATTAAACTCTAGAATGAAAAAAAAATAGTTGAGGTTTTAGAAAGATAGAATTAGAAACCTAAGGATAAGAGATATGTGCCGGTAGGAGAAATGTCTGATGGAAATAGCAAATCAAGGGGTACTGAGATGGTATGAACACGTGCTTAGAATGAATGATCTTAATAGATTGGCTAAGAAAGTTTATAGGTCCTAAGTGGTAGGCAATAGGAGAAGGAGCAAACCCAAATGGAGATAGGTTGATGGAGTAAAGGAGCTATTAATAGCAAAGGGGAATAGTATGGCTGAAGGAAGTAGGTTAACGCATAATAGGAACACTTGGAGAAAAATAGTTCATGGAAAGTTCCGTCAAGGGTTGCAATTAATTGAACACAACAAATATGCCAACAGCAATCCCGACTTGCAACTGAAACCACCCAGCAATTATACAGAAGATGGTGATGAGTATATATATATATATATATATATATATATATATATATATATATATATATATATATATATATATAATATAATAAAATATATAATATATATATATATATATATATATATTATATATTACATATAATATATAATATATATATATATATATATATATATATATATATATAATAATATATATATATATATAATATATAATATACTATATAATATATATATATATATATAGTATCATATATAATAAATATATAAATATATTATATTTATATATAA
>JABUQX010058784.1:0-48701 GCA_015478945.1 Trachelipus rathkii
TATCATTTAAACTGTCGTAAATTTCATGTATCTATTGTGAATTTAACAGCTCTATCTATGTGGTTGTTTTCATTTTTGAAACTATGAAATCCACATAATTAAAGGTGAGACTGCTTAGCGTTATCTGAATAATTTAATAAATGTCTATAAAACTTCTATAAGGATAATTTTCAGCTTACGCTCCTAACGATGTATCATTGAGATATACTTTAAATTGGTTTAACATATATACAGGAAATTTGATTCCTTGTACACTATGTGATCATCAGAAGAAGGAAGGTTTAAACCATCAGCTTCAGCAATTTTGTTTTCAAATATAAGAACGCACCGGATCTATGAAGATAATAATATGACGTGCCTGGTATATTGAATTCTAAAGGTACATCGGTGTTGGCAATTGAATGAATAGGGTTAGTACTGATAAAATTGGTTTCACTTACACTTATATGTGTAGGATTCATAGAAAAGAGTTTTAATTCACTCATACAACAGTCTGGACTAGAAGGATGAAGGAAATGCATCTTGCAGTTACGATCACAGAAAGTATAATGAGCAGTCTTAATTATCCGTTTACTTACAGACAGTAATAACAGCACGCGTCGTATAAAAGTTATCCAAGTTTAGTAATTAAATAGCAAAACATCAATACATTTTTCTTTAGAGGTTTTTTTCCGGTCTCAGTCTTTTTCTTTATGACAATCTTCTGTACCCGACCCTGAACCTGACATTTATCGCCTATTTTACCTTAACCATAATCCAACATCTTCATCTGAAAACATCGCGCGATAACGCCTTTTTAGTGCTGGTAGCGCAGATATTTCCTGCAGCAATATCTGTGGAATAGTATGCACAACTCTGTTCTTGATAGCTTTTTTTACCTATATATCCCGCAGGATAATAACATCTGATTAGACCTTGCACTTCTCCATAGCTTGGCAAAAAAATCCACCAATCTCATAACCCCCCTGCATTTTTGATTCCTCTGATACCCTTTCTCGTCCATTATTAACAGGAGTGTCTTTCTTTAAATACTTAATCTTTTAAATCTGTGAGATATGTTAATTGAATGAAAAATATTCTGACTACACCTCTATATATTCCATTATGTCTGTATTTACTGCAATCTGTTCTTCTAATAATGGAACTTTGCATAACAATGCACCGTAAGTAAAGGGAAAGGGATTTCCTTCTACATCTTCTTTTTATATGAACGGCGTACGAGTCAATTTGATCTATTCAGAGGTAGATTAATGAACATTAGGGAATGTTAAAACTTTTACTCTCTTTGGGAAAATAACTACTCTGTAATAAAGGAGCTTTAGTATTACCTACATGTTGATCTGATCAATTAAATATTTGTGAAGAAATACATGCATTCCCGGGTGGTTGAGCTTCTCGGATGGGGTACATGTATATTGCAGTACTCGCGATCTGCTTCATCTTTTTGTTCATGTGGAGTCATTGCGGTTATCTCGAGGCAGCAGATAGTATAACCCTGCTCAACATTAGTATGGGGATATCATAAGTATATCCACTCAGCAATCACGTGCTACCATATGCTGTACGCTGCCTAGTGCAGTTCGAGAAAACAACATGTTGCGGCCTCGTAGGTTTACAAATTATTTGAACTTAAAGATATTGATTACTTTAACTTCTAATAGGTACGGCATTTCAGTTTGTATAATACTCATCTTACACATAAATACTTCAATCAAAGAGAACGTTTAAAAATGACTAAAAATAGCAGCCACCGATTTAAAATATGCCCTCCGCAGAAAAAATTCTTCAAAGAAGTATTCCTTTTGGTAGCAAATGTTGTCGTATTCACCTTTTTTGCCAATTGTAGTCCTTTTCAGATAACGAGTATCTTAAATCTCAATATAGTTTTCAACCATTCTATTGCCGAACCCCCATCCAGAATAGATTTTGAGGCAAATTTTCTATGTCCTATTTAATATCATTTTACATAATCCTACTTCGTAGCCTCTCTTCAAGTTGTACTAGGATTCTTCAGCACCAGGTTGGTAAAATCCGAGAGTTATTATCAAGGATGTAAATCCAAGGAGCCTGAAGAAGGCAGAGAGTAATATAAAAGTGATCTACACTCTCCATTGATTAACGTTTCTTGATTTCACTGGCTTTTATATGCAATCTTGTCTTTTATAAAGTATTAACTTTGCAAGGATATCCCTCCATTTCACAATGTACTGCTTATTTTTTTCCTTTTACCTTCTCGTACTAATTATTTTTTTCAAATTTTATAGTGTTAGTTTTAATTTACCTTACTTTGTTGTATTTCTTTTCTAGGTAATCCTCCTTTTATTTGTTCACCATTTAAATCTTCGACACTCTCAACAACTACTGCAAGTTTTTCTTTTTGTGAACTTTAATAAAGCTTCCGTAGGTCCAACCGGTATTCATATCCTTTCTAAACCTTTCTTCTGTTCGAGAAACTCTTAATAATCGTTTTTACGCTTATCGCTATTTATTCTTTAATGTTTGTTTTCTTTCACCCATATGCCGCCATACTGTCCTCTAGTTTTTTGACAATTCAAGGATTTGACTTTTATAGTTCTAAATGGTAAGACCCTGTTATATAGAATAGCCAGATCGTCCAGTATATCAATATAATTTAAAAAGTATCTCATTTTAAGTTAAAATACCTGATGCATGCGTTCTTAATAGTACGTTGGAGCCTTTCGAACTATTGGCGCTTTGTTATGGAAAATGTTGATTGTATATTAGCTTATTCATACTCCCAGAGCAGCGCTCCTGAATTACTCTCGCCCTTGGAATTCCCATTCCTATCTGTCCAAAATGTATTTCAGGTGCTTCTCCGCCCGTCCTCTATATATTTCAAAGTACAGCATCGGTCAACTGTAAGCTATCTTTTATCTTTATTGCTTCATACCACAAGTATCTAGTAGTTATAAACGCTCATGTAAAAGTATCATATTGAAAAACTCTTTCATTATAGGAGCTGTTATTTATATCATGCTCGATAAATCTAACTGCCATATGCTATTGAGCTGCGGAGATATGGTTTTCCGTGTAGGATATTTTTTTCTTACAGGTTTATGTAGAAGTAAAATGCTCTTCACCCTCTAACAATAATCTTTTAACTCTTTTTTCTCAATAGTAGGATACCTTAAAGCAAACCTAGTAAAACCCCCAAAACTATTTGGCACCCTCCAGATTGAAGTAATACTTAATCAAACTACCTACTTCGCCCCATGTGGTAACTGACACACTGTAAGCGTTATAATATACATAATATTATATATATATATCATATATATATATATATATATATATATATACCTTTATATGAATATAAAATATACTTTTGCTATGTCTGTATATATATATATATATATATTTTTTTTTTTTACGTTATCACCAGCCTGCTTCCGGCAAAAGCCCTATCACGGAGGGGGTGTTTAAATAAACAAAAACTTCAGCTAACGCAAATTACCAGATGAGCACAGACGCGGCTTTAAAGTGAGGAGATTAATTTGAGTAGGAAACACAGAAGGAAGAGAGTTCTTCCACAGAACAGAGGTCGCAGGAAAGAAGGAGGCACCAGCAGCGAAGCTAGTGCGGAGTTACTAATATAAACACAAAACTCTTGTGCCGACTACAGCACCCCTTGTGCTAGCGTAAGGGCGTCTTAAGGATGGTGGTATGCGAGTGGAAAGTTTCCCTCGAGCACTTGCCGCTTACGGTAGCCATAGATAAGAGATAAAGCAGTACCACAATCGCTCGCCGCAAGATAGAGGGTCCAAGTGAACTGGAAAAGTACAGGACAGTTTTATAAGTCTTTTTGCCACCTTTGACTCGACCTATCCAATAAGCGGGTGACCAGAATCCCCCCCCCCAGATTATGAGAGCAGTACTGCCTACAAGGCGGATGAAGCCCTTGTAAAGCTGGAGTAACTGTGAAGAGGAAAAAAGTCTCGCAGTCCTAAACAGAACTCCCAGGTTTCCTTTGAGCCGCCTTAGCAACCGCGTTGTGATTGAAGGTTTCCAAGGAACATTTTTTGTTTATGTAAGGCCAAGGATGTTTATATTGTCAAAACAGGAGAGACGAGAGAACCCGTCGAAAGAGATAGGGAAGTTAGAAGGTGTCTTGGAGAGGGAGATTTGTAGATAGTTGAGGGTTTTTAAAGAATTTGAATTTCATCCCTGCATTCCACAAGGTTGAGACGAACCCCACCCGGAATTGCCTAATTCGAATCAGCGAGAATGATCGGAAATGATTAAGACGAAGGGCATCTTAGAAGTATAGAAGAGGGAGCAGCAATTGAAATGATTTGAAGAATGAAGGTCGGTCATCGGCATATGAGTAATAGAGTTAATGTGCAGGTGAGAAGATCATTAATGAAAGTAAGAATAAAGTAGGGAAGGAAAAAAAATTTTTTTTAAAGAAAAAAAACAGAACCCTGAGGAACACCACTATTGACAAGAAAAGGAAGAAGAGAAAGTCGCCCCATCAACAAACAGCCGATATTGACGATTAAAGAAGAAAGCTAACCATAAGTAAGCAAAGAGAAGGCAGGAAACCCAAAGGAGGGGAGCTTGGAGAGCAATGACACGTGCCATGTGCGGAAAATGCTTGGATATGTCAGAAGTTTTAAAGCCAGTCTCCCCGTAAGTTCCAAGGGGCCGGAAAACCATAAATCGGTAAATAGGAAAGTATATCACCAGTAGACCTCGAACGCCGAAAGCCGTACGGCGATCGGAAAGAAGAGAATGGCTATTAAAGTTTAAGAAAGTGAGAGTTAAAAGAAGGGTTTTAAAGATCTTAGATTGAGAGAACACAGGTGAGAGCTATAGGCGAATAGTTAGAAAGATCAGAGCGGGTTCCTTTTTCGGGAATAGGTTGGAAATATGCGTGCTTCCAACACTGAGGGAAAGTTATAGTAAATTGAGAACATAGAGTAATATAGTTGAACGAGGACAGGAGCCAGCTCGAAGCACACTCCCTCATAACTCGGGGAGGAATCTCATCCTGGGTCCAACCCGCCTTCCCTAACGTTCATTAGAATCTCAGGAGCCTATGTTACGCCGATTCAAAAGTAATTCACAGGCAGACAATAGGCAAACCTGTAGAGGAAAGGTGGAGAGGAGGAATGCCAAATCGTCCACGTGGTTGAGTTTATATATATATATATAATTATATATAATTATATTATATATATAATATATATAATAATATATATATACTATATATATAATAGTATATATATTATATAGTATTATTATTTGGGTCACAAACATGGTGATATTTAAGGGTCACAAGTGATAAAGAAAGAGAAAGATTTAAAATAAACATTTAATTAAACATAAAATTTACATGCTAAATAAATATATTATATATATATATATATATAATATATATATTATATATATATAATATTATATATATATATATATATAAATAATACTATATATATATATATATATATAAAACATGAATAAATGCATAATTAAGATTTAATCCAACTTGCCTATTAAGGTGTTTCTTATCGGTCCTCTGGTAACGACGTTTAAATTTAATCTGATCAAAGAGTGTCCTGATGGACGTTGAATTCAGGTCTTGGCGTAAACGGGGATAATATCTAAGTCTGCTAATCGCTTGCTATTTAAGATAAACTTCTGGGAAAAATTTAATAGTCTGAAAGTTCTTGTTTTGTATCATTCCATCGCTTTTAACAGGGCCTTTCTTCTCAGTTACGTGAGAGATCACTATCCAAATTCCCCAATATTTGATCCTTTAACTATTCCATCATCAATTACGATCTGCCCCTGCCTTCATTCAAAGTTAGATTGTGCTTTTAAAATATTATATAAAGCTTATCCTAGATTTACGCACTCTAATAGGTAAGCTTTCTAGTATATTTTTAAATTTATCTTATTGTTCACTTCAAGTTTTACTTCATTATGAATATCTACATTATCGGTTAGCGGGACACGTAGGGATGGATGTAGGTGCAAGTCTTTAAGATCTTTCAATTTTTGTATGGCCTCTTAGAGACAAACTCAATAAAGGTGATCTTTCCTGAATTTAAAATAATTCTCCTCGTATTGTACGGTTTTTCCAACCTCTTGATTTCCCTGATAATCTTACCACTGTATCCTGTTCTATCTTTTAAAGTTTTCTTAATCCAAGGATGGTGAGGTATTTGTTTGATACGTATATTGTTAGATTTTCTTTTATCCTGGTTGTGTGTAGTGGGATTGTGGATTTTTGCGGCGAGATGGTCATTATGTTTATTATTAAATTGTAAATGGATGAAATCGCGGAACAGATTCTGTAACAGATGCTGTATTATTATAACTTCATTTTCCTCAATAAATCATTATATGAGAGAGCGAGCAACTGCTCCTTATGGGGACATACCACTTAAGATATCAGTGGACTATAACGAAGAAGAGTAAGGTAGGAATACCCCTCCTCCTCTCTGTAGTAACTTCTTTTAATTTTTCAGATTTTTTTGATGTTTGCACAGCAAGTTTTTTAAATGATGTTTCTATTAACGAAGTAGCTTTACCTTCTGAGGCCTGTTTAAAAGAACATTTTCTTTTATAAAGATTTAAAACAGACTTCACATACCACTGTATAATTTTCTCAGCTCACTAATGGGTAGTTGTTACGTTTTTCAGAAAGGTTTCAAGCTTTTTTAAAATTTTTTTATAAAGAGTAAATACTTTGCCAACAAAGCACTCATTATCAGGTAGGTATACAGTTCTATCTCATAGGCAGAATGGTGGTAAACGGAAGACACACTCTGTCGTGTTTTTGGGGTGGAAGTCACACAGTCAAATACCCTAGGGGTCGAAGAACCTCTTTTATATACTTTTAAGAAACTCTTTCTTGAAGGGGAAACATTTGGGAATTGCTCCAATACATTATAATTGGAGCTCATGGTCTCTTCTCTGGCCAACAACAGCAAACACTGTGTGTTTAAAGAACACTTCGCATATGCTTGCTTTGATGAAAAAATATTCTGGCTTATGAAAAAACACAGAGATATTTAGATGGTGAGAAGAAACTGTGAACGCTTCTGCTATTTCCTAATTCAAATTTGTGCATTAAATCATCTAATACAATATAATTTGTGTCCATTAAAATATGTCCAAACGATCTATATCCGATATTGCCTTCCATGAAATTGAATCACATCTTTATTTCTTTAAATTTGTTCCTTGAAAACATTATAACACGCATATTATTTTTTACAGGGTTTTGCTCAAAATCTCGCATTGCCTTAAAATTTAATAAAATAGAACGGTTTTTACACAGCCTGTCGGCCCAGGCTACAGACATGTAGCCGACTTCGGCAATCGTAATTTCTCCACATCCATACCCATCAAGTAGTAATAAATAATGAGTTTAATTAAAGTTGTAAAGCCGAAAAATATATGTTTTAATAAAATTTCGTAACAATTTTATTTAAAATAAAATGTTTATATAACAGAAACTCGGTGTGTTTTTATTCTTACATTACAAATTAAAATAAAATAAGTAATTAAAACCAAAAATAAAAATAGAAATAATAAAACAAAATAATAATAAATAAAATATTAAAACGAAATAAAAAGCTATTAAAACACAAATAAAAAATAGATAAAAGAAACATAATGTTAATAAATATCTGAGTTATAAAGCAGTAAAGCATTGAGTTAAAACAGTAAAGCAGAGACTTAAAGCAGTAAATATATGAAGTTTAAAAGCAGTAAAGCAGAGAGTTAAAGCAGTAGAAGCGAGAGTTAAAGCAGTAAAACAAGTGAGTTAAAATCAGTAAAGCAGTCAAACAAAAGCATACTAATCCCTAGGGAACACCTCTTTGATTTACTGATTTACTGGCCTTTAAGTATGTAATTGTTATAAATATAGAGTTAAGCAGTAAGCAGAGATTAATAGCAGTAAAGCAGAGACGTTATAAGCAGTAAATGGCATAGAGTTAAAAAGCGTACAAGCAGAGGGTTAAAGCAGTAAAACATGAAGTAAAGCAGTAAAACATGAGTTAATAGCAGTTAAAAGCAGTAAAAACAAAAGCATACTAATCCCTTGTGTTAGGTAACACCTCTATTGATTTCTGATTTACTGCCTTATGATCAATAAATTTATAATGTTTTTAATAA
Organism: Trachelipus rathkii; assembly: GCA_015478945.1. NCBI lineage: Eukaryota > Metazoa > Arthropoda > Malacostraca > Isopoda > Trachelipodidae > Trachelipus > Trachelipus rathkii. Next base: position 8,149 of record JABUQX010058784.1, read on the forward strand.
ATTGCGTATATTAAGTGGAATATTGATATTGTATCATGTAATTTATGAAAAGAAATTCTTTGAATATTTACATTGAAGTCAAATTTTTTGTTCACCGCTTGCGGTTAAAATATTTGCGTCTTGCGGACGCACGCGGATCGGCGGTAACGCGGAAAGAATTGCGCCTGCGGCGCCACGGTGGCGGGCGGGAATATTGCGTTCCGCGGCGCGCACGTGGCGCGGCGGTTTTTTCGCGATGGGGTCACTATCTGCGGACGCGGACTCGGTACTTCGGAAAACGTTTGCGGTCACTGTCTCCCAAACGTGTAACTCTTTAGATATATATCTGTCAAGCTTTGAGTGTAGGAAAAATACTAACTCATAGTAAGAAGCATCCTAGCAACTTGTTATATACACCAATCGAATCCTCATACCTTATTACTAGGGGTAGATACCCATATTAGGCTATTCTATGATCAAGGGAGGCAAGAAAAGGCTTGAAAAAAAGTGGCACTCAGTTGGCACTATGTGGCACTCACTTTGCAACTAGTGCACTCATTATTCAGGCACTCCACTTGGCAACTTCATTGTCACTCATTGGCACTCAACTGCACATCACGCTGGAACTCAAACCAAGGAGACATAGAACTAATCATAGAAACACAGATTTGCACATAAACCTAGATAATCCTTACGGCGATTGGGATCCATCTAAAGATATTATCCCGTTTTGACAGCGATGGTACCGCAATATTTTAAGCTACATTGAATGATCTCCAACAAAGGTGAGGCAGTCAAAAAATCTTGTAACATTAAAATTTAAAATAAAAGTTAAAGTCATCAAGGTTGATGAAACAAAAGTTTAGGGATCAAAATTGTACCGGTAGAATAGCAAATAGGGTTGGGCTGAAAAAATTGGGTTTCAAAAGATGTCTAAATGGAGACCAAAAGGGTTTGGTCGAAAATCAGGGCTGCCGAAAATAAGGTGATGGCCGAAAAATTAGGGTGGGTCAAAATTGACCCATGGAAGAATCCAAAAGATGTCCGTTGTGTTGTACTTGTGTATAAGTTAGAATGTAAGTGAAAGTAATCTGTGAAAATTGTATTGGGTCTGTAGAATACACAAGGTTGACCGAAAAATTCAAAAAAGGGCTAACCCCTAAAGGAAGGCCAAAAAAATTACCCGTGGTCAAAATTGAACCAATGGTATCCTGGCAAACGCTGTTTGAAAAAAAGGTCAAGGACAAAAAAAAGGTAAAGACATCAAAAAAATAGGGGCTTAGCCCCTAAAGGGGGGCCAAAAATTAGGGTGGGCCAAAAATTGAACCCATGGAAGACCAGAAGGGTTGTCGAAAAAATTAGGGTGGGGTAAACGTACAACGGTTGCTTACCAACCGTTTGGCGCGCAACCCTTCTTCGAAGGGATGCCTAAAATTAGGGTATGCCTAAAAAAATACGGATGCCACAAAAAATAAGGGTTGCCAAAAAATTAGGGTGGCCGAAAAATTAACGTGGGCCAAAAATGACCCATGGAAGACCAAAGAGTTGGTCGAAAAAAGGTCAAGGCCAAAAAAGGTGAAGGTCAAAAAGGGTCAAGGTCAGGTAAAAAAATTCGAGCTCAAAAAAGGTCAAGGTCAAGGTCAAAAAAAGGCAAAAAGGTCGCGGTCACTTTGGGCATGCGGAATCCCCCCCTACTACTGGTGGCAATTTGTCTAATAATAAGGTGAAAATTTATAATTAATGTCCCCGTAAAAGTGACCTTTTTTAAAATTTTCTTATTAAAGAAATAATTGATTCAGAGTATTTTAAATAAAATATAAATAAAAAGAGAGGTGATTGAGACCCAGTAGAGATTATGGAGGTAAAAGAGCTCCCCCTTTTGCAAACTGTTCCAAAAAATGTATAATTAATGGAATCAAATAATAAATGTTATTTGTGTAACTTTAAATAAACGTTGCCATTGATTTTATAAAAATGAAGAAAATTATATTATATATATAAGTGATCATAATAAAGAGGGAGGTTAAAAAGAAGGGAATAAAAATACCCCATTATTTCACCTTATTCTATACTAGTATGTGCTCGTGGTGATTATATTAATTTTTCTCTAGCAATTAAGGAGATCCCTTCGCTGTACATATATTCCTTGGTGAATCCCCTCGTGACATTCCAAATCCTTCTAATAACGGGCCTATTAAAAAAAATAATTTTGGTGATAATTACTAAATCAAAAGTAAAAGTGAAAAATAAAAGTGAAAAATAGCTGAACTAAGCTGTCAAAAGTTGCGGGAAACTGAACAAAATACAAAGATGCTCTTTCAAAAAAAAAAAAAAAAAAAAAAAAAAAAAAAAAAAAAAAAAAAAATAGCATCACAAAGTTCAACCAAAAATAGTGAAGATCTTCCAAAATATCCCAAGATAAACTCGCATCTGACAGAAAAGAAATAAGGTTCAAAATTGGCAAAATTTTTATAATCTCACCATCCGAATGGCTTTTCCTTGTTCTCCATAACTGGAGGAAGAACGTAAATTTGGATGAAGAACACTGGAGTTAAGATACTGGCCCTCACAAAAAAAGTGCTGAATGCTGAAATAGGGTCCTAAAACTTAGGTTGGCGAGAGTTTCCAAGAAGAATTTCTTCTGTTTAAGGGTGGAAAGAGGAAAGTTTACATAAATACCAACCCCAAGGCAGCAGCCCGGTCTTCGCTTTCACCCCCAAAGATACAGTAAATCCTATCTAAAGTGGGAGAGAAACTTCGAAGTTAAAGAAAAAAATAGTCTGGTAATGCAGTCATAGAGAAATACCATTCCCCCTAATTCTTCCCCCGCTCATGGCTACTCTATCAAGCCAGGTTTGCTTTTATAATTTATTAAAAATAGTGCTTGCTTGAGTTTTTAATTTTTCTTAATTAAGAATTTTTATTACATTGTAACTCCTCTACTTAATTAATAATATTATATATGATAATAATTGGGTATATTTACTTAAGACTAAATAGTTTTAAGAGCCTCCTGTAAAGGAAAATATCTTTTTCCTAAATATTACAAGTCAGGGAAAATTTATTCAAGACGATGAGAATTGATGTGTCCTACTTAATTCTCACTCTTCTTCTCCCAAAGATCGAAGGAGAGGAGGTTAAAATTTTTAATATAAGAAAAGGATTTTTTTTTTTTTTTTTTTTTTTTTTAAAGTGGCAAGTGAAAGTTAATCGTTAATAATTAGATAGCAAAAATTCCTTCTAAGCAAAGAAATTGTAAAAATTTATGCAATAAAAATTGAATTTTAAGACAACTAATGTGAAAGTTTTTATGACCGGAAGAAAAATGCATGTCTGGGAATTCTGGTTGTTATTTTTTTTTGTGCTTTATGAGTTAATTTAATAATTAATTAGATCATAAAGGTTCCTCATACTAAGAATAAAAATGAATAAAAAATAAAATTTCGTTTGATAAATATTTATTGGTATATAATTTTATTTTGTTAACGTGTCTGTAGGGGAATATATTCTTTGAAATTTTTATTGTTTAAAAAATGCAACAAACTCGAATGTCTGAAGAATGTGGCTATGAGGCAAAAGAGCAGAACCATTAAGTACTGGAGGTCATGGGATGGTACTCCTAAATTCCTATATAGTGCCCATAATGGTGAGGGTTTCATTGCGGGCAGTATCGCTTCAGGACGCTTCACTACTTTCACGTCTGCAGCTATATTAATGATATTATATATGCTAACTCAGCACCGGTCGGCGGTAGGTAGTTGTTGATTCGCTGGGAGTTCGTCGGTACAGGTATCGCTGTCTTATCTAACACCGAGATCTCACCGTTGTTCGCAACTATTGGAAGGTAAGAAGTAAGTGCCGTTAGATGATTATATTTGTTGTATCTGCTTATAGGTGACTTAAGTCAGTATTGTAGGGTGAGAGGTATATGACGTGGTGTTTGCCGCCCTCTTAAACTAGTAATTTCTAGTTAGCTGGGCCGATTGATGAAGTTGCGAGGGTTGTACCCCTCGTAGTCTCGACGGGTGCTTATCCACGTTATCCCTTTATATATATATTATAATATATATTATTAATATATATATATATATATATACTTATATATTTTATATTTTATATATATATATATACTGAGAGTATAATATACTGAGTATGTAATATGTTATTAGAATTTATATATAAATAGTATGAGTATATATATATATATTATATTAAAGTATATCTATTAATGAAAAAATATTATGATATTATTAATAATAATTATATATATATATATATATAATTATGAATATTAATTATCAGGGCTGGCTGGTTGTTTGCGTGAGTGAGCGATTAAATGTTCATGGATGCGGTTGTGGGGTGGTGATACTTAATGGGTCGCTCTCGGTGGCGGGTGTGGGGCGCATGTCAAAAAAAAGAGATTGAGTGGGCGGTATGTCTTGTGGACGCATTATAATTGACAGGGGAGTGCGGTGCGGTGCTGGTGCACGACCTCCGCGGTGCGGAGCGTGAATGAGTGGTGTGCAAAAATATATGTTAGCTCGGGTATCAACACTTAAGTTGGAACCCTTGCTAGGGGTACATCGGACAATCTTAAGGGATTTCATTATGTGTTGCAGGCAGCAAAACGACCAAAGTCAATAGGAATTAGTCAGACATGCTCACTAATATGCTTGTTTGGCAGACAAATTTGAAATAAATATTAGGGCGAAAAAAAATAACTTCCCACCAGGACTCGAACCATATCGAACAACAGCGTTACGCCGTTAGACAATTTACAGAAGGCTCTACCACTAGTTCAATGCACCACCCCAAAAACGAAGGCATTCGTGAAAGATTTCAATTCAAATTTCTTGCTTAATCACTGCTTTGAAACTCGCAACTTATTTAAATCTACGGAAGCGGTTGGTATTTGGTAATCACCCTCTGGGCTACACGGCATTATTTTCTAAAGGTGTGCTTACATTATTGGAGCCTAACTAAGAGTATATTGTTAAATTTAGGGAAGTATGTGACAGGGAAAAGCGCGTATGTCCTGTCATGTTTTGTGATTATATTCATTACATTAAGGGAAGAATTTCTAGCGCTCACTCTTATCTTATTAGTTACTTCGTGTGTTTGTGCACTACCTAACAATATGACTGTTATTTATCTGCTAGGGCCACAGTGAGTTTAATCTCAGCAGGGTGATAGCTCAGAAAGGTTTTTATTTTTATCAATGTATTTATGACAACTTATATAACTGATAGTGGGTACATTGCACATATACCTCTATCATATAATATATAATATTGTATAATTTGGTTGACTGAGTATAAATGTTTTCACCTTGCCGAGGTAGTCTCAGATATTGGCCACATTTGATATTCACCACTCACTGTTAATTAGATCCATCCACTCACACGCCCCGAGTAATATTTGGAGGATAGTGAGATGTAGTCGACGGAGATGCCTATGCGTCTATTGGTATGGAGTGAATATATATTACCATTCAGAATTAACATTTTCACTGCGTATCTTCTTTAGGTCCATCGTGCGTTGTGGTCAATAACACACCTTACGCAGAGCTTTTTTTTATTAGCATTAGAGTGAGCCCAGGTTCTCGAAGTTCCAGCTAAGTGTTGAAATAGCTCAGAAAAGTTTTTCTTTTTTTACTCGAGATATAAAAGATATATCATTATTACTCACATTATATAAGCAACTTATGGGTCACTATTATAAGATTATATATATATATATATATATATAGGATAAAATTTTATATATACCTAAGCTTTGATGAGTATATATTTTTTAAGAGTACTGTCTGTGAATTTGTCTTTTAATGATTATAAGTTAGGTTAAAAAGAGGGGGGTGACAACTCATACCGAGGGGTGGATGTTGTGCATAATTCATGATACTGGCAAGGACTTTCCCATGACACCAATTCGCCTAGGTGTTTCCTGCTTTGATATTATATTTTCACTTTTAAATAAGAAACTATATGAGTGAGTTTGTGGCTTTTTTTTTTATTTTCTTTATTTGTATTTCTTGGATTTTATTTATATTTTATTTTTTATTTATTATTCCAATAATTGGTAGTTTTTTCAACAGCTAGGAGGCTTGTCCCCGGTCCTTCGCTATCTAAGGGTGGTTTTCGTGGTATGTTCTACCTCGAAGCTATTTTCGGCCTTAAGTAACCCAAGGCCCTGCTCACATGAGTTCGACCGGGCACAGACAGCCAGAATAGAGCAGCGTGTATCCGTCCGAGAAGTGCGCCGTGTTACCGGTTCTATTTTTTTTCCTGTTTTTCACTATACCCTTCGGTTTTTAATATTAATCGCTCGCATGGTTCTTTACTCTTCGTTATGGCTGGCCGATTTTAAATTCCGGTAGAGTACAATCTAGTTGGAAAGACATGAGACAGATACTTGGAAATTGTATATTAATTTATGATAAACTTGTTTGTAGAAAGTAGATTAGTATATAATAGCTTCTTAGGGACTGAAGGTGGAGATCCTTTGAGGTCTTGGGTGTTATTCAGAGAGAAAGGAATTCACTAACCTAATTAAAAGATCTCACACATTCTTGAATTCAAACTATTTTACTAAGCACACATGCTGTAAGTGTCTTCATCAACCGCCTTAAAAATCTGGTAAGTTTTTTGACAATTTCCACATTTGTAATCATAGTGACAGAAAAATAAATGTCTTCACAAACCGCCTTATTACCATCACAAACACCACCACACACACATCACCACACACCTCCAAGTCTCTGATTTTTCGCTGTGGCCCAGTTCCATTCGCCATTCGCATACCATACTTTAGCTATACCGGTTCCATATTCACCAGAGTCATACTAACAAAAGGGGCCTTCATGTATAATGAGGACTTTCACTCGGGTGTCGTCAGCCTTTTACTTTAGTTTCTGGGTGACTCGCTCACCAAAGAAGGGTTCACCTAATCCCTATAGAGCCAGTAGGGTTATTTGGAGCCCTATTGAACTAGCAGTATATGTTTCAAATTCGGCTGCGTCTTCAACTATCGTATATTAGTAGAGATCTTCGGATTTATTAGAGAAAGCGAGTATCTATATCAGAATTAATATATAATCCATTTATGTAGTTACTATTATAAAATAAATAGTAATACCTAAGTTAAATTATCGCGTACAAGTATATAACTTCTTCTACAGTAAATAATATTTATAAGAACATCATTAATATAATGAAACTAATATTGTATAGTATTATAGATATATATAAATGTTATATTATATATCTTTTATAAGTACTAAAGTATATATATATATATATATTTATATATATATATATAATATATATATATATATATATATATAATACTAACGCTCATGGGCTGATCCCTATAAAAACAACATTTATGAATATATCAATATATTAATTATTATTTTATCATAAAAATGCAAATGGCCCTGGATATCTTTTACTTTTAATAATAATTGTAATTATTAAAAATAATAATATTTATATCATATAAATGAGCTTATGAAAAGTTTCGAAAAAATGATGATAGTATATTACATAATTTAATGTTTAATGTCGTGATACTTTGTTATAATAGGATAATAATAAATTTGAGTATAATTATTTTTTAATATATTAAAGTTATAGCTGAGAATATATATATAATATAGTATATTTTTACACTACTAGATATTATTAAATAGAGTAACACCACTTGTATATTTGCCTCTTTCCTCAAAGTTTCGAGACTCTCTGTACCTCTGGAAATGCCCTGTAACCTTTACTCTTTGTTATACAATGTCCAAGACAGATCTCTTACATATTTTATATAATATATAGGGTATATGTAGTACTCCGTTCGATAACTATTGGATATAAGCATCTTTGGCGGGCAATACCATTTGTATTAGATGGGACACTATCTAGTGCTCGTCTTTATCGGTATCCAGCATAAACAATCTTTGCCTATCTCCTGAAGAGTGGTCCGTGGGAAACAATCCCACCATCCAGAGAGAGAATTATAATAAGTTTAGCGGGGTAATTTAATATATAATAAGAGGCGAGAACTCATTATCCTTCACATGGTCATCCATATAGTAATTCGATATCCGTATACTTGAGCTAGCGATGCCAACCAACTTAAATACCAATCTCTTTGCAGAACTGATTAGTGTGAGAGAACTTTAGTGAACACATGAATATCTTTGATGTCTTCTTTTCTGATATGCACTTATTTCACAATCTGTGTTATCTCATATATAGATATTAAATCTCTATATTTTTTTCGCTCTATAGCAAGAGAATTGGAGTAATCAGCTATTTCCCATAACTTTTCCTCCCAAATTAAATCCTTGATATATATTATTTATTCATAATTTTAGTCAATTTATATATATATTCAGTATAGGTGGGACTAATACTTTACCGCCTCTATTTATATATAGTCCGCATATAGTTATATATACTTACTCACATATCGAGCGGACTCAGAAATAAATAATACTTAGGCATGCGGACTTAATATATTTGCGTAGAGGTAGCGTAGAGTAAGTCGTCAGTGAAAAAATATAGCTAGTGAACTTAGCACAGTATTTAATGAGCGGTAATTACAAAAAAGATTTCCGTATACAATATTTACTATATTTTTGTTAATACTTCTCGGCATATTATATATATATTATATTACCTTATTTTAAAAAGAAATATGAAACGATAGTTTCAACATACTTAATATAATGTAAATTATTGTTCTCGATCATCACAATAAACAAGATATAGAATAATATATAATTTTTAATATTTTTAAGTTTATAACATAATTAATACTTTTCAGAGGGAGGATGACTGAGAAGAGAGGGCGGTAAAATATTTCGTGGTCTTTATTTATATAACTCCAATTTAAAACCTTACACCAATTTACATTACTATTACCCAAAAAATACACCTTACTACCACTCACCACCCACTACCACCTACACCCAACCACGTTTAACGGTACCATTAGAACCTCTACTTATACAAAACCTCACACCACCACTATATGCTTTACTTTAATACTAAGAATTACATCTCTACCTACGACTAGAACATTGGAGCGTACTACCTAAACGGACATCACAACCTCACGCCTACACACATCACACCAACACAAATCACACATACACCTACTTCACTTAAACTTTTTAATATATTCAAACTACTCATTACCTTTCTTCCACATCCCCGAGTCCATTAAGGGATACATACAGATCCAACCATCAGGGCCTAGAACATTACAACCCGCACGGGTAGCTCTACCTAACAATATAACCCATATAATCCCTTAGCTGCCTCGTAAACACCAACAACCACACACACACATATAAATATCAAGATTATAATTAATATATACTAATATATATAATATATATATATATATATATACTAATATATTATATATATATATATATATATATATATATATATATCTATCTATTATTTATGATTATATATTATTATAAGTAATTTAATATATATATATTTATTTATGTATGTTATATATATATATAATATATATATTATATATTATATATAACAAAATTTAATAAAAAATACTTTTTAACTTTAAAATATTAAAATTTGGGGAAGGTCATGGGATCGAACGGACGGGTACTCCAAGGATGGCGGTTAGGGTAAAGGACTCACACTATCAGCGGACTAATTTCACCAATTGATGAATATCGAGTAACTGATGATCAGTGTAGCTACATACTCTAGAAACCCAGGAAATAAGCTGAAGCATAAAAACATAGTAAATAAATTAGAAATATCTATTTAAGAAATCTATACCAAATATAAATAATGAAAAGAATGAGAGAGGAGAAAGGAAAGGAAAAAGAAAAAAGTTTTTAATATTAATCATTTTATTTTAACTTAACAAATGTAACGATTTATTAAAAACATATATACTTTAAACCTAATCATTAAATCAGTAAAACAGTAAATGTTATAAAATTGGGAAATGGTTGCACCACAGAACTGATAGCAACTAAGGATTACAGTATTACTCACTTTATTGTTTACTGTCATTTATATCATTGTTTTAACTCTATTATGTTTTATACTTTAGTAGTATAATAGCTTTTATACACTTTCATATGTTAACTAGTGACTTATGTAACTCATATATTTATAAACCATTTATTTACTCCGTTAAGTATTCATGTAAAATAATTTCATTTAATATCTATTGGTAAACTTTATGCATTACAAAGCGGATTTAGTTATAGCTTTGTTTTACTGCTTTACAGTTATTTTATTATATATATTTTTCTTTTAACAAATATATATATTTACTGCTTTAGCTCATATAATATTTATTAACATACAATATTAACCTTAAGTCAGTAAATCTCAGATAATCAATAGAGGTGTTATACCCTAGCAACAAGAGATAGTAGTGGCTTTTTGAGTTTTACTGCTTTAACTAGTGTTTTACTGCTTTAATATGTTTACTGCCTTTACTCATTATATTTATTAACATTACAATCATACATAATATCTACCACCATATTCTTAAGTTGTCATATGTTGGTAACCATCTGCGATACAAAATAGCTTTTGAAGTGGCTTTGTCAAGAGGAATAATGCTCTTTTGACTGCATATTTTTTTGGCATATATATTTAACATTATATTTTATTAACATTACATATTATACCTTTTTTAAATCACTGTAAATCAATGTAAATCAATAGAGGTTGTTACATAGCAACAAGGAAACAAAGGGATTAGTAGGCTTTGGTTTTACTGCTTACATGCTTTACTCATATGTTTTACTGAATTAACTCATATGCTTTTAACTGCTTTAACTCATATATTTATTAACTAATTATTTTTGTTCTCTAATTTTGGTTTTAATACTTTATTTTATTTTTTTATTATTATATTCTTTTTATTTCATTTTTCAATTATTTTCCCATTTTTATTATTATTATTTTATTTTTTATTATTTTAATACATTATACTAGTTAGTTATTTACTTCATATGCTCATATTATGTTTTATTATTTAACACACACACGAACACAATACTAATACACACTTACGTCACACACACACATAATTCCACATCACTAACATAATTATACTTAAACGCATACACACACATTACCACTCACACACGCACACATCACACAAACACAACACACACACATACATCACATCAACACCACTAAGTACACACTAACCACATATACACACACGCTCACACACACACTTAAATAGTTATAAAATCAAGTTTTTTTTTTTATAACATTTATCATTATTTATATTTATTAAAACATTTTATTTTTTAATTTCAAACACTTACATTTATATTACTCATTCAATTATAATAAATATTCTATATTCAATAAGTTTTATCTTAAAACTTATCTTATAATTAATAATAGTTACCAAATCAATTATCGTTTCGATAACAAAAGTAATTATATTATTATACACTGTTAATACTTATACTTTGTTCTATAATTTATTATAACATATTCATTAAGTTAAAATATTTTTTACAATTTTTTATATGAAATTTTAATTATAATAACATTATAATTATTATTATGATCCTAAAGCCTTTTATTCAGTAAAAGCAATTAAGCCAAGCCCCTAGCAGCCCTCTACATACACGCTAAATGACAACTTAAAATGATTTGATACTCTCATACAGTTCTGTAACTCGAAAATTAGCCTATGTAATAAGTAATTGAGAATAATAGCAAAATATAAGTTTCTCTTGTTAACCATAACATGTATTTAATCAAAATCATATTCTAGGTATTTTTATTCCAAATAACAATATTTACAGAATTACATTTATCTATTTCTTCATTTATAGTGAAATATTTAACTAAAAAATATTTCAAAGTTTTATTTAAATATAATTTATTGAAATTTATACTTTATTTAATATTTATACATAATTATTTTATATTATATTTAATTTATTATATAAGCAATTTACTATGTTACATGAACAGATCCAACACAAAAAAAACATACAACAAGTACAACGCTTCCTTATACAGATACCGAAGAGACTTTGAGAGCTCGCTAACCTAGGGTAGACATTAAAACGAGTTGTGAAGAACATACTACTTTTAGCGACCGAGAGATTAAGCCTGAATAGATTGGGGATCTATTCACTCCATTTTGGAGTTACTACTACACACGGTGCTCTGTATTTTGAAGCCATATATATCAAGTCAAGGTAATTCGCAATATAATGAACAGAGACCTTCTAATACTCGAGAGGGTTCAATAGTTCACTTAGGGTGGGATTTATTCAACTTTATAAATATATTTCAAATGGGAAACATGCTAGTAGATTTCGGGTCATGAAGATCTTAAGAGCAGGTAGAAGGCGGAGGAAGAATAGCTCGTTATACTCTTTATGTGGGTGATGGGATTGGAGAGTAAATACCCCTATCTTCTATAATGTCGCGGCATTGTGAATTAGGTCGCAGAATTTATATGCTATAGTGGTATGAGCCTCTTCTTGTAGGTATTTTAGGGTAATGTAAAAACAATGTTTTTCCATATCTGAGCACTCTGCGCCTTTGAATTGTGAGTGACAAACTTATACCTTAGTTCGCTTAACTATCTTCTTGCGTATTTGAGCAAGCCATAGGTGTTTTATTCATTCTTCTTTATGACCCTTCATAATCAGTCATACAGCTTCATAAAAAATATTTGATGTTTGTAACTTTTGAGGTTGCTAATATAGCCGTGCAAACCCAAGATTATTAATTACACTGCACCTTATGCGTCTATGAGTATCACTCGTGTTTCTTAGGTCTTTGTTACATATAAGTCGTATATTACTTTGTATATGGTGGGATGTTATAGAATAATTATATTGGAGAATTGAAACTATAAAATTTGCTGTCATTATTATAAATTTTCTACTAGATTTATGAAGTATAATTTTTGTATAGCACATTGCACCTAGATTTATAGTAGGGATTCACGTGGAAGGCCCCAAAGGGCAGTAGCGCCTGCAAGCGGGGCGGACCCGGGTCAGAACTGGGGACCGCATGAATAGCCGGATCCGGTATAATATTATGAAACAGGGTAATCCAGGTCGCGTAGAGAAATATCTGTGCGAGCGTTGCTGTAATCTTCAAATGTTGAGGGAAGAGAGCAAACACTATTGGAGAGGAATAGGAATAATGTTGGAAATTGTGTGGGAACACCTAGTCCCATGCAGAACTCAATGTTATGTAAAAAAATATTTTATCATTTTTGTGTACTGGTATCAAGGTTATATTTACGAATATTATAACACATGTTCAAGCGCATTGGATAATTTAAAAAATCCTGATATAATCTACAGTGTTTATTACAATATCGCATAGTGAGTATATTATTAAGATTGTATACGAATGTCTCATAACAAATCAGATCATATAGATAGAAGAGTTTTATAATTAATCTTATTATTAATACTATTATCTAAATTATTTTGAAAAGTATTAATTAGTTTTATATAATATGGCACGTTAAGCTTAATATTCACATAAATGAAGTTAAATAAACGGGTTGTAAATTCAAGGATTGGTTGAGTGAGAGTTATGTATTTATGCATGTACATATAAAATACATGAATTATATTTGTTCTGATTATCAGAAATTGTAGAAACATGTAATTTAGTGGAATAGAGATATTTAGAATCAGTGGGGAACCACTTTTTATTCATAACTTATACATAAGAGACGATTAAAAGTCGCTGGAGAGACTCATTAGCGCATAGCGGAGCCTTTTTAGAGGGGAGGGTATGGGGACACATCGTACTAAATATAACGCTCAGTTTCAACGACGACTGAATGTAGAGTGTAGCGCGTAGCTTTGACGGGACATATAAACGTTTTCAATATCTGGGCATGTTTATCGATTCCTGTGAACAGGGCAATAGGATCTTTAAAGGCATACCACAAAGGGAGACACGTGAGACATGCTAACCAGCCGTCACAGGACTATCCGGGGCCCCATCTATGTTGTTCTAATATTCCCTCGAAAGGGAATCTGAGATAATGCTTCTCAGGATAACACTAAACAAACTGTTTTTCCTCTACAAAAACAATAGAATGGTTCTTTATGAATAAACTAAAATTGGATTTTCAAAAAAGATATATATTACCAGTTGAGAAATGGAATTTTCAATAATAATATATATATTAAATTAAAAATATGTTCAAGTATGAAATAAAATGGAACGTATTTCATAAATATAGGAAGCGAAGTTTAAATTGCCAAAAACTATTTTGAAAATGAATGATAATGAATAATAAGTTTATCAACGGCATATCCCTATAAGTAAAATATTTTCGTCATAGACCGCTGATAGTAATATTTAAACGTACCGGTTGTGATTCAATGCGTCGGTTACGTCACCGGCGGTCGCGCTTGACATGGTAGACTCATTATGCGTTAGGCTTTACACGTGATCTACTTAAATAAATCTAGTGTAGAATATTTAATTATTATCTATTCTAGTAAGTCAATTATATTATAATTATTCCTCAATGTATATTTATTATATAATATGAATAGTATCACTTAGTTAAAAAATAAAACAGCTTTATTAAAATATACAAATCAGATAACTTTGTGCTACCGCTTAACTAAGCTAAAAATGATCTAATAGATTTTTAAAAGTGAGTTTGGTCTATAAAGATAATAAATAATAACACAACCTGACAAAATACAAGTTTAAAGAACTAAGTTATTTTCATCCAAATCACACGGTAATGCTTAATAGCTTACAGGATATGAAATATACATTGTTGTCTGCTATACATTAACCATATTAAAAACATAAATAAATGGTCTGATAAACATTACATAATTCTCGACCAATCTCACATGACACTTCAGAGATATATATAAGTAAGATAAGAGAGAGATTACTATGGTTAGGTCATTCCTAAAAAACTCACTACAAATATGAAATTGGGTTATGACTATAGATCACCATCTCTTATTATAACCTGCTTTTATATAAATGTGAACATTACATATAGAATCGCCGCAAGGTTTCAGTTTGAATATTATAAATTTTATTAAAATTATTAAATTAACAACATTGAAGTATCTCTGAATCTGTCTAATTTGGATACCTGTAGTCTTCCAAGTCTTATTGCTAGGACCTGGCTTATTAGGCACTATATTAAAAAATCAGCCCGGTGGGTAAACAAAAGTGGACATTATCCAGAGACATTTATAGAGCGTACATATATAAGTTGCCTTTTAAAGTACGTGTTTTTATAATTTTGAGAGTCATAACATTTTTCAAAGTTTAGGGACTCTCAAGTCCTTACCTTGTTGTTACATATATATTTAAGAGACTTTCTATTAATCAGCTTCTTTCCTGTAGTTGAGAATTGTCAAGTCAAACATAGAACGCTAATTATTGGAAAATATAATAATACAATTAAATATTTTTCATAGTAATATTACTATATTTTAAAGTTAAAACATACATTTCTTCAAAATTATGTGTTTAATAAAATACTTTATGAATATATATTTATTTATTCGTTAAAACATATATGGGAATTGAATAATATAAAATTGTTTATCAGGGCAATCTATCAAATAAGAAGAGAATAAAAGAACATTAACTCGATATGATTTTAAAATATCAATTTGTTCCCAAAGCTAAAGACTTAATCTATCCCTATATTTCATATACCTATATTACTATGGCAAGAGGTAATGTAAAGTAGTCAGTAATATCATAAACTAAAAACGTGCCTTATAGCTTGGGTTGTATAAATGGACTTGCTTAGGGGCATTTGAGAGCCTTACTGAGATTGTACTGAATTATTGCTTTAAAGTAGTACGTAAAAGTAATATGGTTTATTTAATAAAATTCATAAATATATGTAAAAAATAATTATTTTAAAAACTATTGCTTGGTATAAGAAATTAATTAGCTATTAAAACGCTTCACGAAAATTTAATATTAAATTCTTTGTTCTAAGCTAATGATTGATTTATTATAGAAGAATTAAAACATAATCACTTTGAAATAATTTTAGTTATCTAATTGAATGATAAATTTAATAATATGTACGTGTTTAATTAAAATAACATAAAAATAGTTATAATAAATTATATCACTCACGTATTTAATGTTCTCATAAACAAAAAAAATACTTATTATGATATGTTAATACAGGGTGCGGTTTGTGTGTGGTCTTGCTATGTTAGATGTGGTGCGTGTTAGTGTGGTATGTGTGTGTGCGTTAAAGTGTTAAGTGAACTGTGAATTAAGGTGTTGTTAGTGAATGTATGTGTTCTAAATTAATATAATAACAATAGGCATGAGTAAAATAAACAATAAGATGTATAATTATATATATTATTATATAAAAATAAAAATCAAATAAATAATAATATAACAATTAAAATAATAAAAATTAAAAAATAAAATATAAAAATAATACATAATAATAAAATAATAAAAAGTATATTTAAAATACAATAAATTAGAAAAAATCAATTAAAGTTAATTATAGAAAAACTTCTTGGGTGAGCAGATAAATGACAAATTAATAGTTAAAGCAGTAAAAAACTCATATGGTTATGTTATAAGTCAGTTAAATGCAGTTATATACATCACAAATATCCTAACTTAATTTCCCTTTGCTCTGCTAAGTAACACCAGCGGTTAAATTGATTGTACTCCGAGATTAACTGGCGCCAAATTTAAGAAGAGTCTTATTAATGTTAACGAGAGTCTGGAAAGTATTAGATATGATTAAAGCGTAAAACCACCTAAATAGAGATATATAAAATGTCGTAGCAGTATAAAGCGCAGGTAAAACAAGAAAAAGCACTGACTAATCCTTTGCTAGGTCACCCGCCGACATGCATGATCTCGAAGTATAGCTATAACTGAAATAGTAACGTGGTCTGTATAAGAACGTGTAACAATGAGGTTTACATTGTAAGAATATTATGAGAGAATATGTGAGGTTAAACAGGCAGTAGAAAAACAAAATAATAAGTACAGTTAGAAGAGGGCAGTATAAAAAGGTAGTAAATATTGTTATCACACACAAGCAATACCATCTCTTTGGTTGCTAGACTTCTTTCACTACAAGTGGACTCGTACATAAGAACGAGCATCTTATTAGAGAGTTCGGTTTAAGTACTCGTGAATAGGTCTAGACAGAGAGGGCTTAATGTGGACAAGAAGTATAGAATAAAGATAGTATTAAAGACTATAAGTAATAGATTTAGACAGATCGAGAACTACACACAACAGTGAATTCTACATTCTCAGAAGGTTAATAGAGGGAGAGTCTCTCAGTGAAAAGGGTACAAGGGCAGAGTAACTCTATAATTGTGAAGGCCTATGAATTGAGACGCTTTTAAAGTTGAATATGTTTAGGAGATTTATATTTTGGATTAAGGGGGTTAACTGGAGAACCCTTTCCTAGTGAGCTGTAGGAAGGTTATGACTAGGAGTTATTATCATGGAAATGTATGAGAGCAAATTATTTCAATGTTGAATCAGAATATGAGAACAAATACGTAATTTTGAAGAGGACAGCAACCCACTAGTAGGGAACACGCATTTATCAAATAGGGCAGATGAAATTTAAAGGATGAAACGGAACTATTGGACCGTGAGTCTTAAAGGCAGTAAAACCCTACATAATGAGTTTAAAGGGGCAGGTAAAACTGCTGGCATGTAAACAATTAGAAAGAAACGATACTACCTGGAGGGGATATAGAGAAAGACTATTGGAAGACTTAGTAGGTTATTGGTCGCATAAGGGGCAGGTGCCCTATACAGTAAGAAGATATTCGCGAATATACAGACGTATGGTATCATCTACACAATAAGTCATTTACTGACACTCTAACATATTGAGGTGAAGGGCCTCATTTAGATTAAAAGTACAGAAGAAGAGAAAGTAGATCACCAGTTTAGTATTTATAAAGCCACCTTAAGAAGATAATTATTTCGGTCGAGACACACAGTAGTAGTAAGTAAAAAAGAAATTATGGATTATAGAAATCATCACACCAACGGCAGGAAGGGGGTGGCTTTTTTAATTTTCTCTCTTTCCCTTTTCTTCGGCTTCCCTTGTTCATTTGTTCTATAGTTCTCTATTATTTTTCAATATATTGGGTATAAACTTTGGAAATAATAAGGAAAGGTTTAAGTGGAAACTTACGTTAACAAGGATTTCGAATAACCCAGCTTAAAAATATCTTTTTAATGGCTTAAAGCTGAAGGGTGCAAGCTTAAAAGCACAAGTCTTCCAGAGAACCCATTATTGTTAGTTGTACACTTGGGGGTCCATCTTTTAGTGATAATATAGGTATATCAATGGAGTAGAAAGGGAGACATTACAAACCTTTTTAGATAGCGAAAATTCCCACAGGGTAGAACTCACGATGGCTTTACAGTGTCATTTGGGGTGAATAGAGTAAACTGGCGAGTGGTAATATATCGATGGGGGGGCCATGTAATAGAAGGTCAAGCCAGTACGCCCTCTTCAATGAGCGTTCGCTCCTTTGAGGTTGTGGGATATTACGAGTCATATCCGCGTTTGAGCACAGGATTGACTTCTCATAATAGGAACTTGTAATTGTATTTGACTGGTCCTAGCATGTTTGACCGAGAGTCAAAAGGAGTGTGATAATGGCTTAATAGATTAATATAAGAATGAGATAGAGAGAGAAGAAAAAGCAGTATATATATATATATGAAGTAAAGGAGAGGAAGTAAAGACGAGTAGATTAGAGAGAAGAGTCAAGAGAGAGATAGTATAGTAATTGAGAGAGAGAGAAGGTCATTAAAGAGAGAACATGCATGAGAAGATATATGAAATGATAAAGAGAGATTCTCTCTTTTTTTCAGAACTGACAGAGATAAGCCTATAAGAAGTAGACAGAAAGAGAGAGTAATAAGAGATGAAGAAGATGATAGAGAGAGAGAGAAAGAGAGAGAGAGAGAGAATAGTAGAAGTATGAAAAAGGAAGATGAAGAGAGAAGAGAGTAAGATAAGAGAATAGAAGATAAGTATAGAGTATAGAGATAGAGAGGAGGGATGGGTGTGAGAGAGAGGTGGTAAGGGGGTGTCAGAGAAGAGGGAGGTTAGATGACAAATACGGCTGAAGACTTTTACCGCTCGGAGCGGATGTGGGTGTTTGTGACAATAAATCCTATAAAGCGGGTGATCTGTTAATGTGTGAATGCTATAGAGGCCAGAGCGGTTCTGTGAAAGGGATAAGGTGTGTGTGTATATAAGGATAGGTGTTTGTGTGTGTTTGTGTGTGTGTATGGCGTCTTGAGTGTCACCGTATCTTCATAAACATCCGTGCAATTTGTATCAGGTAAGACCCGCGATTTGTATTTTGTGTATAAGTAGCCTAGGCGAAATGATGCGTTTGTTGTTGTTGTGTACCTGTGGTTAGGTAAAGAGTATGTGTATCTGTAAAGTATGTCAATGGTAGAAAACATGTATGTCGTGTGTATGGAATGGATAGGCGATTTTTTTTCTACCTCAATCTCTCTGCCGCAGTATATGAGATGAAAAACAATAGGACTTAAACTAGTAATATTAAATTTGCCTTGTAAAAAAAAATTCACTTAAACAAAATATGATTTCAATAATAATAATTCGTTTGAAAGTCAAGTCACGTTACTACAGTTTAGCGACTATATAATAATTAATATAGCATACGGATATTAAATAATTAAAAATGATATACTATAAATATATATATTGCAATGGGGTATAAAATTTCCAAGGATTTTTATTTTGGGGGAAAAGGTATGGGGAAATAGCTGATTCCAATTTGCTAATGCCATAAAAATGATTTATTATTAAGTTTTTAATATTTTTAAACTAATAATGGGCATTCAGAGAGCCCAATCTGTTAAGTTCAATACATTTGCCAGAGTGGTTAGGGGTCGAGTTCCAGTTCGGTTAGTGACTGGTATAGGTCACTTTTTTTAAATCTTCCCGCAATTTAATGTTATCCTTGCGGGTGGGATGTTTTCCGCTCAGAAGATAGAAGATGTTTATATGCGCAAGCGCAGATGATGCATAACATGTTTGCGCAATACGTTCTGTGCATATACAATGGGCTAAAGTAGAAAAAATGACAAGTTGATGACCACTCTTAAAGAGGAACCCCAAGGGGTTCAGGATACCTGTGAAACCTTCCAGAAGTGCACAAGAGCAACTATATATATAATATATATATATAATATATATATATATATATATATAATATATATATATATATATATATATATATAATATATATATAATATATAATATAATATATTATATACGGTGTATAAAACTAGCATATATGAAGTGAAGAGGCGATTTGAAAATATCTGCTAGTTCGATAGCTCCAAGAATCTATGGTATATGGGGATTAGGAAACCTTCTTGGAGACACAGACAGATAAAGCAGTCCCGGTGAATATAATGGGTATAGAGATACGGTGAATGGAACGGGTATGAAGGGATGGACTGGGATGATGAGGGTGTATGTGTGTGGTGTGTGCTAAGGGTGAAGTGTATGGTGTCTATGGATGCATTCGTTGTTATTAAAAATGCAGAAAGGATCATACGTGAAATAAACTGAAATATTTCAGATTAAAAAGGACCATGAAAGTAGATGTTAATAGAAAGAACGAGGATGCGAAACAGCGAAAAAATAAAAACGGGTCCGACGTGTTGGCAGTTGCGGTGCGGCTGCGGTTCGGCGCGGCTCGGCAGGGCCTTGCGGTTAAGCGATAACGCGGTGAACTCTGAAACGCCCCCCCCCTTAAGGGGGGTGTGGGGGGGGAAATCCGCGAAAAAAATAAATAAATTAAAAATATTAAAAAAAATAAAAATAAAAAATAAAAAATAAAAAAAAGCACTAAAAAACACCCATAAAGTAGCTGAGTATTTAAAAATATATATCACACCTGACCAGCGATTGTGCTGATCGCTGGTCTTTTTGAAACACCCTGTACTGTATATATATATATAATATATAATTATATTATATATATATATATAATATATTATATATATATATATATATATTATAATATATAATATTATATATATATAATAATATTATATATAAATATATATATATAATCATATATAATATATTATATATTACTATATATATATATTCTATTATGATATATATATATATTGTAATATATATTATATATATATATATATCATAAATAATATACCATATATATAAATATATATATATATATATATATATATATATATATATATATATTATATATATATAATATTAATATGATATATATATATATATAATATATATATATATATATATATTATATATATATATAATATTTATATATTTATATATAATATATATATATATATTATAATATATATATATATATATATATATAATTATAAATATTATAATATATATATATTTATATATATATATTTATATATTTATATATTTATATAAATATATTTGATATATAATATATATATATATATATTATATATATATATTATATTTAATATATAATATATATATATATTATATATATATATTTATTATTATATATATATAATATGAATATATTCATTTACTATTTATATATTTATATATATAATATTATATATATATATATATATATATATAATATATAATAATATATATATTAATAATATATATATATATATATTTATATATATTATATATATATATATATACTAATATACTATATATATATAGTATATATGTATATATATATAGACTAAGGTGGATTAACGCGTTTAAGCGTTAATCCGTTAATTAACTCGTTATTTTTTCGTTAACTTTTAATGCTTTCGTTACTATTCGAAAGAATAACGGTTTTTGGCCATCATTTGTGAATTAACGTTACGAGTTAAAAAATTTTCCCGGAAATCAGTTAATTGGCAATTTTAATTTAACTGAATTTAATTTTTTTTTTCCAGATTTTACATTGTATAGGAGATTTCATTCTTCCATAGTAAATATAGCCTTTATTTTCCCCAAAATTTCCTAACGCTCCTCTCAAATGGCTCAAAATGTGTTTGATCTTTAACTCGGTTATTTCCACCGTTAGTAAACGTTACACAGAGGGTTGGGGAAAAAAACCGAGTTTTGAGGGAATGTCTTACGTGCGACACCGCCCCTCGTTAAACATATCTCTCTATGTGCTTAATAAGCACTTTCTCCGAGTGTTGGAATCAGCACGCACATGTCACGCCTAATTCCCAAAAATAGAAAGCGGCTATCTGATCCTTTCTAACTAATCGCCCTATGAGCTTCTCACTTGCATTCCTATTCTAAGCATCTTTGAAACACTTCTCACTTCCATCACAGCTGTCTTTAGACCATTCTGGAATTCTCATTCTCTTCTTTCCGATCGCCAGTACGTCGCTTTTGGTGTTCAATGTCTACTGGGATATACTTTCCTATTTACCGATTTTGGTTTCCGCTCTTAGGATAACGGAGACTGCGTAATTGCACCTTGACATATCCAATAGCTATTGACCGGGTATGCGCACGCATCATTGCTTTACCAAACTCCCCTCCTTTGATTTCCTAATCCTTTATTTGCTTACTTATGTCTAGTTCCTTTCAAGTCGCTAAACATCCGCTCTGGTTGAATGGAGCGACTTCTTTCTTCTTTTTCCTGTCAATCAGTGGTGTTCCTCGGGGTTCCGTCTTATCTCCTACTATAGATTCCTACTTCATTATGATCTCTCACCCTGCACAGTTTAATCTCTATCCACTCACATGCCGAGACTTGACCCTTCATTCTTCACTCATTTCAATTCTGCTCATCTTTTCCTTCAATTTATTTCCTCTCGTCCTAATCTTTCTGATTCTATTCTCGCTGATTAGAACATTTCCCGGTGGGGTCGTCTAACCTTGTGCAATTCAATTCTTTTAATAACCCACTCTACAAATCGTCCTCTCTAAGACACCTAATTTTCCCATCTCTTTTGACGGTTCTCGTCCCCGTTGACAATATAAACATCCTGGCCTTAACATAAACAAAAAATATGTCTTGAAAACCTCACATCACAACGGTTTGTAGGGCGGCCCCAATGAAACTTGGAGTTCTGTTTAGATTGCGAGAACTTTTTTCCTCTTCTCAGTTACTCCATGCTACACAAGGCTCTCATAACGGCCTTGTATATGAGTACACTGTTCTGCACCGACCTGTTCTCAGAGGACGAGCTAGCAGGAGACGAGGTGCCTCAATTAGGCATTATTGCGTATTAATACAACCATGTATCACTGGACAGGGTCGAGTTCATAAAAGAAAAAGGCTCCATGAACAGTAAGTGAACTTCTGTCAAGATCACTGCGGACCACTGTGGAGGGAATAATCATAGTCAGTGCCATCTAATCTTAAGATCGGGCTCGAATGTTGACGGATGTGTTACTCCTCTTTTTCTAATTAACGTAGTTCAGGCATGGGCAGATTTCGAGGGAACTTAACCCACTTAGCGCGTACCACCCAAGCACGGATTCCTACGAAGCCTCGTATACATCTTTTCAGCATGATAACGCCCATAGTATGCACAAGAGGTGCTGGTATCTAAGCCACGATTTTGTGTAGATATTGGTAACTCCATTAGTTCCGGCTTGTGGTACTTCCCTTCTTTTCTTGTTATATCTGTTCTGTGTAATTACTTGCCATCACTTGTGTTTCCTGCTGAATTTAATCTCCCGTACTTCAAAGCCTGCGCTATGTCATCGGCGTAATTTGCGCTAGCGGATGAAATTTGGCGTGCAACACCCTTCCTTGATTAGGGCTCTGCCGGTGAGTGGTGGTGATAACTGTAAGAAGAAAATTGAAGACGGTTAAC
The DNA here is from genome assembly GCA_015478945.1 of Trachelipus rathkii. Classification (NCBI taxonomy): domain Eukaryota; kingdom Metazoa; phylum Arthropoda; class Malacostraca; order Isopoda; family Trachelipodidae; genus Trachelipus; species Trachelipus rathkii. The sequence continues at coordinate 32,031 of JABUQX010058784.1, forward strand.
GTTAACGATTACCGTTAACTTCCGCTACATTTTTACCGATAAACGCTTAATGATTAACGCCGTTATTTTTTTTGTTACGGATTAAATGTTAAGACGTTAAAATCTTTCTCATTAAACGATGCCGACTTTGTATATATATATAATTATATATTATATATATATTATATATATATATATTATATTATAGTATATAAATATAACTAATATATAATATATATAAGGAGTATATATATATATATATTTTATTTTAATAAAAGTTCCACTGTCAGGCAGCCATTCTAGGAGGGGAACTTCCTCTAGGTAATTTCTACCTAGGAGTCCTGAACTAAGGACTCGAAACCGACGACCTTGCCATGCCACTTCCTCGCTCTATAACCGTTTGGGCCACGGTATTTGACTAATATATATATTATATATATAAATATATAAATTTATATATATATATATAATATTATATTATATATTAAATATATTTTATATATATAAAATATTAATATTAATATAAGTAATATATAATATATATATATATATAATTATATATATATATATAGTTATATATTATATATATTAGTATATAATATTAAAGATTAATTATATTGAGTAAAATTTAGAGGTGATATTGGTTTATTTTATGCTGAGGGAAGTTTTACGGGTAACATTTGTGTGTAAAATTAATGGAATCATGCATGATATGGTACATCCCAATTATACTGTCTGAGTTCATTTTGCAGACTGATTTCAAATTTGATCATTTTTCTTTTAACTATTGACTCGATGCTCCACTATGTGCACCTGAAGTGTTGCCTAAATTACCATCCTGAAACTCGACGTTTGCTTAGCCGTTTGAATCTAGAATCGACGGTCCACTATGTTTTAACCCTAAAGACACGATCTTCTGGAGAACTCTGGGGGAATGAGTTTTGAGGCCAAATTGAAGAAGATGCTAGTTCCAGTGACAGGGTGAAACCCTATCTGTGTGTATAATTCAAGGACTGGCATCGGAAACCATTGCGCCGATAAATGTTTTTCTAGATTGCTCTAGGATCAAGAGTTTCGGGACCAGAAGGTAGAAATGGAGATATCTCCTGTACATTACTCTGATGAAAAAATATCAGCTCCTACACATGAGTCAATTGAAAATGTATCGGCCACTCCGTTTAATATTTACACAATCGCGACCAAGTTGTGGTGAGTGTGAACCTGGTGATGATAGCCAGTGATTCGTCAGTTAGTGGGAGTAATACATCGTCAGTTTCACTACATAATGTAGTCCCAGAAAAGACGAACGACATTTTCGCAGAGGCAGAACATATCGCTGTCTTGGATGCAGAATCAGTGAAATCCGAACTCATCAGTCTGTCCTCAGATGACACTGTTTCAAAGATAATTTCTATCAATCTCTGTCGGACTAAAATATATCCAGATCCACTCATCGTTTGTACAACCTATTATTAAGCGTATTATGGCTGCATGTTCGATAGTAGATCCAAAGTAAATTTGATCAGTTCCACTCTGATCCCATTAATCAAAATCACAGAAATTCATTCCTCTACAGATTTTGGTATTAAGGCTATTAGTGGGTTGCGACAAGACCATATAATACCTGTCGAGTCTTGTTTAAAGTTTCCTATTGTTTTCGAGGATGGTTTTTCTACCCCAACTAACCCTTTTCTTTGTAGTCCCTTCTGAATTTATGCCAGAACTATTGGTTCTTGGGGCATCTTTGTTACGAGAAAATAACCTCCTTCCTGACTTAAAACACAAAGAGTTAATCCATAGGTTAGGAGAAGATTTAGAAATAGTCGCTTCAGATTATAGCCTTAACCTTCCATCCTTTAATTGGGTTTCTGTACATTCAGTTAACTCAATCACTGAACCACCAAAATCTAGTAAAGCTGCATATGTACCGTTAGGCAAAGTCCACTACAATTACTTGTTACTGTGGACACTATAATGCCTTAGTCCTTTCTCTGGTAACCGTTCCGGTTTCATGAATAGAAAATCACAGCAGAAGAAGATCTATTATAATATTTCGGAGTTTAAGTTACCCTGGTCGTTGGCTGACTGTTTAAAAGATATAATAGGTATAACATCTGTTGACTGCTTTCTGCGTACTTACTTTGTTCGATATCAATTTTAGAATCAGAATGAATTTTTGTGAGAATCAGAACCATATAGTCGATATCTTTTTCGTTTAGAATCGGAAATTTTAATAGAGTATTGTATTTTTTTCGCTTGGTGGGTTCTTTGTGGAAAACAAGTATAGCCGTTTTTCTATAGACTATGTTATTTCTGTGCATTTATTTATCATTCATCTACACTCATTTACTCTAAATTCAAACCACATCTACACAAAAATAGATTTCAGCTTATCTGAACACAAGACAATAATATTCTATCCAATGAATAATGTTGTTGGAAACATAAGTTCTGAATGTAATTTTCCTATATCAAAACTCCATTATCTCGGAAATATCTCTGAAACTGTAAATATCGTTTCTTGTTCCTTTATAAGGTTTGTTTCACTTTCTCAACTGTAGATATTCTTCTTACACTCCTACTAATACATTCATAAAACACATCACACATTACTAATCCATGTGTTGATAGTGCCTTAATCTATAAAGTAGAATCTTCTGACTAATTAAATGTAATTGTAAAATAAAAATTAATTTATTACTGTAAATTGTTTAACTCATTTGTTCATTGATTTTTTTCTCGCCTTTTTCTCACCAGACTCCTGTAAGCGTTAACGCTTGTCAGTTGTTCTGGACGAAACCCCTCCACCGCGTTCAGTCCTCATAGATTCCCGACTCTTCTTAAAAGTCTGTCAGGGCTCCGAAGCAAAACATGAGTTTCTTGAGCAGGTGTTCTTGGTTGTCGGCTTGCTGGGCCTGTCGGAACCATATTTTCCCACAAATAGTGAGGTGTGTCAACTGCTAATCATCAACAGCTGTTAACGGGAAGAAAATTACAGGATGTGGGGTGTTCCCAACCCCCGCACCCAAAGTTGTGCGGCCCTTTTGTCAGGGCAATGAAGTGGACTAGTAGAGATAAACATTCAAATCAGCTGTCCAGATTTTAAAGATATGATATTCGTAAGAAAAATTGAAAAATTGTTGTTATTCCAAAAAGAACACGACATCAAAATATTGTAGCTCCTCTGTATAAATCTAAGACTTTTAAATTATAAATTAAAATTAAAATATGTAAAATTAAAATTTAAATTCATTTCCTTGAAATCAATTTTGTATTCTTATCCGGTCAGAACAAATCATTCCTTCAAGAAGTTTCGTTTCTTCTTCACAAATATTCCCTATTAGTTAGAGTTGCTTCTTGACTCTTTTAATTTCTCCTCCTCTATCTGTGCCGACTCTTTTATTTCCCTTCCAATCTTGCTGTTTCCAAACCAAACTTACCTCCACGAAGTCTAAATCATATATTTATATCTATGTTCATTGATTATTGATACTTATTTTAGTTAATTTTTATATAAATTTTAGAGTAACGTTAACGATTAATGTTTAAATCCAGTCATTTTTAAATTTGCTGAGCAAGTGTGATATTTTGATTTTTCCATTTTTTTTTCAAACATATATAAAGATACAGTAAATTAAAAATGCTTAATCCGCTTCTTTCAGATTATCACTATGCCATGTTACTTGCCATTGGAACTAGTAAAGCTTCTATCTTCAAGCAGGTGAGAAGTTTCCTGAGAAGAAAGTATGAGTTGAACATCAGAGCTGACTACTGCTCCGGACGACATATCTCCGCATGTCCAGCTCGTGTGCAAGCTCTTATGACTCCGAATGTGGATTTCCTCGTCATTTGGTCTCTCCCATCAATGTCCTGGAAACCAAAAGTTCTTACCAACGCCGATTTTATGCAGACTTCTGTTTTTGGGCCAGTCACAGACTTTTCGATTGATGAAGTTTCCAACTATTATGGATCACATCACAAAATTCGCCTAAAAATGAAAACCTCACGTACGTGTTTATCTAGTTATCCCACCCGTTCAGGATTTGTATTCCCTCAACAGACGACGAATAATTATAGATTGGGGCCCCAGGGGTTCCGACTACCTAAAGGAAGACCCCACGATGTCTCCATCCCAAATGAGGGAACACTCCATCAAAGCCTATAATAGATTTGAAGATCTGGCGTTTCCCAAATATCCGTGGCAGAAAAAATGTCTCCGACAGAATCATGTGTATAATTTTTATTACGAAATCGCAAAGGATAGCAGAGACCATCAAACACCTCCTCACAGGCAACATCTGATGATGAAACAGATGTATTTGAAGTCTCCCATGTTGGAAGATAGTCTCCATACAAATCGCCTGAGAGCAACTTATGTGGAAATATGAAAATCTTTTCACGCTCAAAAGATCGCGGCCCGTTACTACTAACTCGAGGGTTTCTAAAACTCGACGTGAGGAACCCCACGGATCACAGCAAACATCTACCAGAAGTGGGTTAGGTAGTAATTCGTTCCGTTGTTCATGTCGTACGACCGTCGACTTCTACTACGTTAACCAATATAGAGCGTCGCCTGGGTGCCATGCCGTTTCCGTATGCACCGGTGTCTACAGGATTTATGCAGTTTCCAAATGAATCCGAAATTCAGTCATTAAATGTTCCTCCGATTCCTCCACCTCAGCCTCAGTATTCTTCTTCGTCACAGATTCCACCGATTCCTTCGCTACAGACTCGGTATACATCTACATACTCGTTATAGCACACTATTCCTCCATCCTTCGCTCATCCCACGCACTATAGCCACTCAGCCAACTATCCATCCACCTCTAGTGTAGATTTCCGACCCCATAGGGAATAGCCTAATATGACCTTCTGAGCTATAATCCTTCAATTCTTCATCTCTTAGTTTCTGTTTTTATTTTTTTTACAGCTATATAGCACCACCACTCACGGGCAAAGCCCTATTCTAGGAGGGGTTGTGCTCAATTTTTCAGTCTGAGCAAGACGTAGTCAAGAAAGAACAGCTCACACTTACACGCCCTATCAGTAACGAACCTGGATCTCTCACTTAGATGGGCGAGTGCTCTACAGCTGAGCTACCGAACGCTATTTGGTGTTTGATCCATTCCTTCTTAAACTGCGAAGAAAATCTTCATACGAGCCGACTTCGCCGAATATCCATTCTTCATATGATCTTGTATGTAGCTTTATCCAAACTTTTTCAACTATTCAGATTTCAATGATAATCTTTGAAACATTTTAGAACTTAAATTTATTGCTGGTTCGGTATATGATGCAATTTTGTTTCGACATAACATCTCTCCGTCCGTACCCAGATCTGCCCTCCGAAGAAAATGGTGAAGCAGAATTTAAGTTGGGGTTTATTTTTGGTTCTTTGGTGCAAGGGGATGCAATGGTGATTTCACCATTATAGCTGGTTTCAATATTATTTGTTTTATTGCTATTTTCATTTTCTAGACGTACTAACTTTCCAGTGTTTCATAGGCATATAACTTATAAGTAAAAAGCAATAATATACTGAGTGCTAGGATTCCAAAAGATTATTGAAGAGCTAAAGGGCATAAATAACCAATTGACATCCATGATAAATTCCAGATAAATAACAGATGAGATATCCGAACAATCTGCTTCGTCAAAGCCGGCTACTCAGATTCATTCAAAAGTATCGATTGAACCATAAAATTTCTAAAACATACACTTTATGGAATATAATGCTTAATATGTTCATAAAGCATAAGTGGTTAGCAACTATTTTCAAACAGCTCTTCCGCTGAAACCCAAAATCAGACGGTTTCCCGAGAACGAGGGATACAACCCATCCAACCTTCTGATGCCCTTTATTGAAAAAAACCATACTTTCTAATAGGTATGATTAAAATAGATAAACATGTTCTGGTTAAAAGCAAATTAGCAAGCCTCACACTTTGAAAAGCAGAAGAATAATAATGTTCTACATTAATCTTCTAGGTGACTATTCGGCGCGTTGAAAACCCAAAGACTTCTATTTCCAGATTTGCTAATGGAGTAGCTGAAACCTCATTAATCAATTCAAGGGCAAAGTCCAAGTTGAATAATATTGGATTTCCTTTAAGAATAGTCACTTGCTTACATTAAGAAGTCTTTTGGAATCCTAGCACGCGAATTTATATGAACTCAAGTCATATAGTAAAGAAGTGGTTGCAGTTTCACCAAATAATAATTAAGTACCGAATACATAATATTGGCATCAGTTTCACTCAACTAACATGTTATAACTCACCTTGCGTAGCATATTTCTTGTAAAGTTGAAAACAAGAGTTCCCACCGAACTAAGTTTGATTTTGTTTTTCTGTTCTAATTTATGGGATTAGTCTTTTATTTCATCTCTTTTTATCATTGGGCTACCAAAAACCCTCCAACTTCTTCCCGTGGTTTTCAATTGTATGTATGCTGCCCTGCACTCCCATACTCTCCCTTGCACCGATCTACAGAAAATTTTCATGCAATAGTTTTTGTCGGGAGATGCACATTTTTGGTTTAGATAATTTTTTTCTATATAGTATTGGATTTGCCTGGGGAAAAATTTTTTCAAACAAAAATTTTAGGTGTGCTTCAAAATTATTATGACAATAAATTATCACGCGGTAATATATGAGCCCTGAAAATCTGGTGTTGATTGTATGAGTAAAAGAAGAAATATCTCAATATCATCAACATGAAATTTTCATTGCGTATATAGTCGGGCGAGATACATCTTTTTTACTTAAATAATTTTTTTTGTATACGCAAAGGAAAGAGTCATTTAATTTTTTTTTTTTTTTTTTGAAAATTTGTTCCAAAGGCAAATCCAAACACTACTGTACAGCAAAAAAATTATTAAGAATAAAAAAAATTGGCATTATTTCCCGACTAAGATGCCTGAAAATTCAATACCAGAAAGGTATGAGCAGAATCAGCAAATTTTGATAATTATAATGCTTAAATGTTTAATTAATGATGTGTTTGTTGAATTCTTATTATGTTTTAAATTTTGTAGTGTGAAATTTAGCTATTATATTTCAAGCTTATTTAAAAAAAATTATTTTATTTATATAAATCTGATGGTTTGTTTTCTATTTCTCTGATAACATTTGCTTGACCTAAAGATTTATATAATAATATTTCTACTAAAAGCCAAACAAAGGCCATCTAAATCTTCTTTGTCACCAATACTAAAAGCATACGATAAAAAATAAGATTTATTTCGTTTTCTCGTAGGATCGAAAGTATATTTTTCATGAAGTCATCAAACTAAGAGCAAGTGCCTGTACGGTTTACGCAATATACTTTATTCTTCTGAAAAAACAGTTGTTCACTTGTTTCTGCATGACTATCAGTTTCAGTAATTTTTGAAATATCATATTTTGACCATCGATTTATTATAGGATAAATTTCTAAAAATTGAAACCTTTAATTAGGAGAGTGTATTATTTAAGTTTATTTAAAAAAATTGTATAAAAAAAACCGCACATGGATTTCAAAGATTGCACAAACGATTTTCTTCACTAAAATGGAAAACACGAGTTTCACATCAATCTTATCGCATTTTAGATATGAGAAATGAGGAAATTACTTGAACAACGTTCTGGAGCTCATTTAAAATAATCTCGCTTAATAAATAATGTTTTAACTTTAAACATCTGCTCAAGAAATTTCCTCTCTAGGATCCACCGAAATTTTTCACGAAGCCAACTTTCGGCATCACTGGTATACGGTTTTTTAACACTTGCAATTTTAGAAATCAAATTGGTAAAAACTCAAATTTACTGATTCTGATTTCGATTTAGTCTAGCAGATTTCAGACTTCACTATGGTCTCTGGTACAATTTCAGGTTATTTTTGATGTCATACGACTTGCTGTTCTCCTGCTCAGATCGCGATTGCTTAGATCATGGACAAATTTACGATTCCTGGGTCCTGGTTTCGGTCTCCTGTTACCCCCCCTGTTTCATTAGATTATTGGAATATTCAAGGGTTGCGGGTTGCCAAGTACCAAGTCTCGTTACTTGACTGTACTTAAGTAACATCTTGGTAGTACTTGTTCTTGGACTTGTACTGCAGTTTCTAAAACCAGTGTACTTTGTATTTGTACTTTGTACTGTGAGCCTTTCTGTACTGGTACTTCGTGCTTGGTACTTGCAAGACTTTGGCATTTAACTTGCCAATAATTTTGATTTCTTTATCATTTTCCTACATATTGATATTATGTATTTTTATAAAAATGTATTCTAAATAATATTCCATTATGAATCGTAAAGTATGTCATTATTATAATATATATATATAGATATTATATATATATATATATATATATATATATATATATATATATATATATATATTATACATATATATATATATAATATATAAAATATATATATCATATCAAATATATATATAATATACAAATATATAATCATCAACCACCTTTTTCCCCCCAAGACTGGAGGTAAGGTTGCGTAACATTGCTACCAGAACCATAGTGAGTTCTGAATTCTGCTAGGGAACTCAGAATCGCGATCAGAATCAGTAAATTTTGAGTTTTTACCAATTTGATTTCTAAAAATTGGCAGTGTAAAAACGGTATAGAAGCGAACCGGAAAAAAGCGGCAAACAGAGAAAAAAAAGAAACCGCGAGACAACACACAAAACAAAGACAAAAACAACACCAAGAAAAAACCCACGACGAAAAAAACCCGACACAAACAAACCCAACCCAACACAACACAACACAACCAAAAAACCAAACACACAAACCAACAAAAACCACACACCAACAACCAACAACACACAACGGGCGAGAAATAGGGACGCAAGGGGAATAGAGCGGGAAAAAACCGCATGGTTTTTTTTTAAAAAACCAAAAACCATTGGTTTTTTTTAATAAACCAAATAAACCAGATGGTTTTTTTGTTGTTTTTTTTTTTTTTTTTTGGTCTTTGTTTATGCTATTTGATGGTTTTAATGTGGTCTGTATACCAGTTTTAATCAGATTTTTAAAGCAAAAATCACTGCTGGAAACTGTTATACACATGTGCTAACACATATTTTTAAAATTCCTAATAAAATTTCTTGAGATTCTTAAATCTCAAAATTTTCTAAATAACTGTATATTTTAGTTAAAGATTAATACATATTTTTGGTTCACATAAACCAAAAGTAAAAATAAGGGAGGTATATTCTAAATGTATATAAACTCAATTTAAAAAAAAGCTGTTATTCTTTATTACTTTAACAAAAAAAAAAAAAAAAAAAAGCAAAACAAAAAAGTTTTATTCTATGATTAACCGATTATGAAATACTAATGAATTCTTATTTACATTTATCTTTGGATACTAGAATATATTAATATATATTATATATATAATATATAATATATAGTATATATATATATATATATATAATATATATATATATATATATATATATATATATATATATATATATATATATAAATCTTTTTATATTATATAAATATATTATATATATAATATATATATATATATATATATATATATATATATATATATATATAAATAATATATATTATATCATAGAATATATATATATATTTATATTATATATATGTATAATATATATATATAGAGAGAGAGAGGAGAGGAGAGAGAAAGAGAGAGGAGAGGAGATGAGAGAGAGAGAGAGAGATTGGAGAGAGAGAGAGAGAGAGAGAAGAGAGAAGAGAGAGAGAGAGAGAGGAGAGAAGAAGAGAGAGAGAATTAAAAGTCGAAACTAAAATTATCATTAAGAATTTTATAAAAAAAACTAATTCCCTGCTTTAGCTCGTTCCCAACCTAGTTCTAAGTTGCTGTGCACAAGTTCCAAAAAGTTGCATGATGTTGCTTGACAATATGCTTTATTATCTTTTATATGACTTCTATTCCATTTTTTTTTGAGAGATCTGTACCAAGATGAAGGAGTCACTGCATGACAACAGAGACTCATCAAATAGGTAACTTTTATGAAATGGAGGAGAATTGCTGTTAATTTTATTTACATAAATTTACGAGTGGCTTTTGAATACTAATCCTCTGGAAGTACTGTGGTCTGATATCTTGGATTAAAAAAATATAGGCCAATAAGTGAGCTTCTGTTACTGCCTGATGATACCTCCCTTTTACTTTTGTTATAAATCTTGTCTGTTGAGTGGCTGGATAAGCTGTTCTAGCTCCATATTTATATTTTTCCAAACATAACATCATCACTTAGTTTAAAGTCATTGCCTTCAAGCTTGGTTGATGCTGTGTCCCACACAACTCCACAAATGAACTTTATTATATCTTTGAAATGTGGGCATCATGGGTAGAACTAAGAAAATTGAACATCCTCAAGAGCTCGAAGACAAGAAATCAGTTTTAAAAATGGTTTAATTTTACAAAATAAATATATTAATATATAAGATATATATAATATATATATATATATATATATTAATATATTATAATATATATATACTATTATATATATATTATTATATAATATATATATATATATATATATAATATATATATATATATATATATATATATATATTATAATATATATATATATATACTATGATATATAATATAGTATATATTATATATATATAATTAATCATTCTCACAATTAATACGATAAATCAGCAGAAATTTTTTATTGCCTTTCAGTTACTCTTCGATGGAAAAATTGAGAAAAACCATATCAACATGCTAAAGAAAACCATAATAATACATTTTTTAAAATATTTTTATGCATGGTTTTTTTTCATGTTTAAAAACCATTGTTTTTTGGTATTGTGCGTTTAAACCAATGGTTTAACCAAAATGTTTAACCATCCCACCCTAGTTGCATGTAGGTCTTTTTACCACATTCCTGAAATTGCATTGACAGTTATAGACTTTAGATGCCTCAGTTGGTCATCCATTCTATTGAGGCAGTTATTCACAGATTGCATTACGAAGGATGAAAAAGAGAGATTAAATATCCAGCAATCTAGCTAACTCATCCGGATTTCAGGAGAAGACTCTCACAGAGAGAGAAGAGTCAAATAAGATAAGACAATTTTAATTATAGCTGAACACTTTTCACTGCTTTTTCTTACTAACCTCACAATTAAACGTAATCTCTAAACCCCACTTTTTATATCTGTCCACTCTTTTACTCCCGCATGCAGCACGTCGTGTTAAATTATAAGAACTAGGATAAGTTAAGAGAGTGTAGGAAAACCAAAGAGGTGAGGTGAATAATTTTCAGAGGAGCCTATTGTTAAGTTGAGTGTAGAACTAAGAGGTGTTTTCCGGAAACAGAATAAGTAGTAGAGAATCCTGACTTTGAAAAATTGTAACCTAACCTAAGTACATGACAATTCATTAAAAATTTTGTATATAAATATTGTAAAAAGAAACATTCTCTAATTTTGTAAATATTTACTTATTAAAAACTAAAAAGTACATGAGTATAATTTAAACAATGAGAATAGGGATTAATTGGAAATTGAAATTGGTATAAAGGAAAAATAGAAAAGTAATTGATAAACATAATAAAGGAAGAGTGAATACTTAAAGTTAACATAAAAGGGAGTAGACGCCTTCTTCAGGAAGTCCACTTTCCTGGATCCAGGATTGGAAAAGGCCAGCAAAGACTATACAGTAAGGTTGAATATTATAATTTTTTTTTGCGGATTTTTGAGAGGATGGGAGCATAAGCATAAGAGGACCTGTGCGAGCAGCCTTAGCAATTACAACACTTCCAAACACACTATTTCTAAGCTTGCGTATCACATTTGCCCACTAGAAACTGCCGTTTCTATATATAGTGGTACCTGGGTAGTTTGGGTCCCGCAACTACTTATTTAATTACCCTAGAAATGCTTACTTCATCCCCTCTGATTCACGGTGGCATGTTTAGCGCCCTACCCTCAAGGTTATTTAGGGAAGCAAGGGACATATAGATAATTAATAATAATAATAATAATAATAATAATAATAATAATAATATAATAATAATTAATAATAATAATATAATAACCTCTATATCAGAGATTCCATTATCAAGTTAATAGAGCTCTTTCAAAATTCTCCTTTCTGATTCGTTATGCGAAAGGGTATGCTTCGCGTCTATAAAGAGCAGATGCCACATTCTCAACCAACTTTTCATTCTCATCCTCATGGTAAGGGACTGGTTATAGATTTGGCAGTTTAGATAACCTTTTATCATCATTGCTTATGGACATTCTTACATCATCATCAGCTACAGAAAACACTGACCATGTGCGCAAAGGATCTATCTGTGGATATATATATATATATATATATATATTATATATATATATATAATTATATAATATATATATGTTATATAATATATATATATATAATATATATTTATTATATATATAAACTTTCTTTTAATGTGCTTAATCCCTTCTCAGAGGGTAACAGGGGGACTACAAGAAATCGAACTTTTAAAGCCCGGCTATCCCAAGGCCTATCGCCACAAGTGTTCGGTAACCGAGTTTAATTCTTGCCCAGGAAGATAAAACTCAGACTGCTACGGAGGATTGAACAAGCGTCCTCTCGCACGAGAGTCGGCGAGTCAACCTCCTGAGCCACGAGTCGTTCTCATCTATATATATATTATATTATATATATATATATATATTATAATAGCTTCTATATTTGTGCAAGAAATATATACAAATACAAATACAATTTATTGATATATATTATATATTAGGGAGTACCGATACCAGAAAAGAAGGCCGATACCGATACCGATACTTTATTTTTTTAAGGTGCCGATACCGATACCGATACTTTTAATTCAATATAATAAATTACACAGTAATAAGATAGAAACATTTGTGTACTGCTAGGCAACTCAGGATTGCATTCCCTGTACAACCAATACTTTATTTCATATTTGGTTGGCCCAAGTATATTTATTTTATAAATTAAAAATAGTATCTTTAAGAATAATAATAATGGAAATATAATATTAAAACTTTTTTATATGTTGGTGTTTATTCAAAAAATATTCCATTTCCATTTTCCAGTAAGTATTAACAAAGTTTAGCTACTAGCTTTTATATTTTAACATTATTACAATTTACAAGATGATTCTTTAACTAGCTACACTTTTATTACTAAAAAAATGAAAGAAGAGACCTCAATTTAATCAGCTGAAAGACAAAATAAAAAAACGCTATTATTCAACATGACATAATAATAAGTATACTCCTTTAAGAATAAAGATAGATATCATTCAATACTCAAATTCAAAAATTCTCAAATTGTGATGCAAAAACATTGAGCTTTCACTAGTATCTGGCGAGAGCCTGTTCCTTTTTGGGTGTTTGCATTCCCACCTACACTAAAAATACGCTCGCTCTCGACTGATGAGGGAGGGACTGATAAATATTTGCTTGCAAGCACTGATAAATAATGGAAACTTCTCTTCCGAAGCAGCATGTCCATGTTTTCCGTAGAGCTTTATCTCCTCTTTCACAGATTAGCAAATTTGAATTATCTTTGCTCCTTGATGACTGTCTCAGTTTTTTCGATGAGGTTCCTTGGTGTGATTTCTTTGATGGTGAATGAGATGTCAATGCAATTTCGGCCATGAACTTATCAAAGTCTAACATATCCAACCAAATCCTCTTCATCTTCAGAAGGTTTATTTGCTGAAAAGCCACCATCATCACTATCAGTGCTGTTGCCATGGGTTGCTGATAAGGAGGCTTCCACTTCTGTGAATCTTTTTTTTTTTTTTTCACGCGACCAAGCTTCTCGGTTATGCCATTTAAATGCATTCTAGAAGTGGTTCACCGTCGGAGATGTCATTTTTGTGGGGTTTCAGCTAGCTTAAGAAATTCCTCATTAGAACCTTTTATATATCGAAACTAAGTTTATTTATTACACAATGTAACAAAAAATTTATTTTTTGTTTCTTCTGATTTTTTTATTGTTTTTTTTATAGTTTTTTATGCAGATTCCAAATATGTTTTTAGTTTTTCTCTAGCATCGACCGTTTTTATGTTACGAAGGCATAAAATAATTATTGGCATCTTCTCATTTTGTAGGGTCGTTACCGGCATCGCGGTGAGTAAAAAAGTATCAGTTGCCATAATGTTTATAGGGATTGCATATATATATATAATATATATATATATATATATATAATATATATATTATTAGATATATAGTATATATATATATATATATATATATAATATTATATAATTATATATATATGATATATATATATTATAATATATATGATATATATATAATATAATATATATATATATCTATACCGTATATATATATATATATATATATATATATATTTATATATATAATATAATATATATATATATATATTATATATATATATATTTATATATATATAATATATACTAATATATTAGTGATGCAGCAATGTCATTTTTTTCGCATCCGCGGATGCGGATGTTTGATTTAAACATCCGCGCATGCGTGATGTATATATATAAATATATATATATATATATATATATATATATATATATATATATATATATATATATATATATATATATATTATACATATATATATATTATATATATATTATATATATATATATTATATATATATATATATATATATATATTATATATTATATATATATATATATATATTATATATATATATATATATATTATATATTATATATATATATATATATTATATCATTATATATAATATATGATATTTCGAGTTTAGCCCACAATCATTAATATAAAATTGTTACCAGCGTGCGGACGGGGACCCAAACTCAAATGCACCCCACCAACCCTTTCCCCCAACCTCCGACCTTAATGAAAGAGATTTATACAATGGAGTATATACTTTTTGCCCTAGCATTGAAATTCAAATATATGAAGGTTGTGCTTTGAGAAACATCAATATTTCTGTGAGAGTCTGTTTCTTTCATCATATGTGAGTCCAGCATTGCTAAATACTTTCTCACATGGAAACACTAGTTGGAGGAAACAGGCAAGTAATTTCCCTGCGAAGTTTACTTATACTCCTGGGCTAAACATTTGCCTAACTTTCCACCAACTGATATGATCATCATTTGTATCTTAGGTCATTTGTTTCTTGTTGATAGTTTTTCAATCATCTTGCACTACATCTTTTGATAAGCGTGCGGTTTCTTTCATCACTTACAGGACTGTAGGAAATTTTTCCATGAATCTGTTATTGATTTATTGTACTTGTAGAATGTGTTGGTTAAGTAGATTTCGTTTTTTCTTTTAATGGGTGGTGAATATAGACTGTTTCGGATTGAAGTTTTTCAATGCGAACCACAAAGGGATATGATTTTAATTCTGTAATATTGTGTTACAAAAAAACTGCCTTTATAAGGGGGGATCTAAGTTAGTTGCAATAGTATAAAGGTCTTAAATTTACACAGAACCAAAACGTTTTTCTAGCTCTAATTTTATTACATTATTTCATTCTTTTAAATTAACTCAGTTTTCATTTACAAGATGGTTCAAAATGCTTGAGATTAATGCTATTACATCCGAGACAGAAGCTATAGAGGCGCTGATTTTTTTGGCATCCCTAATTCCATGTGACTTCTTGTTGACTCAAATTATTATGAACTTCATGCTTTGAGATCAGAAGTCATCATTACACAGTTGGGTCGAGTCCCATGTCTCTCATTTAAAGTTTGCGTTCACATTCATCTTAAGTATTTTTATATAAAATTCTTTATCGAATCTCGACAATAAATATCCGCGCAACATCCACAGGGCAAAGCGCGGATGTGGATGCGGATCTTTAAGAATGTGCGGATGAGGATGTTGCCTGAATCACAATATATAGCTATATAGTATATATTATATATATATATATATATATATATATATATATATATATATAGTATATATATATATATATATATATATATATTATATATTATAGATATATATATATATTATTATATTTATATAATTATTTTTTTAAATTATATATATATATATATATAATACTATATATAATTGGTAACTACATCCTAGTGCAATGATATAGAAGGTATGGTACCAAACTTTAAGTATCTTTTATAATTTCAGAATATTAGTAATAATATAATAAACATTTGTAAAATTGCAAGTAAGTGCAAAACGTTGGCAGATTCACACTTTGTTATGGTACTGTGTGTGGATGATTATGGCTAGTTCTAAAACACATTTCCACCAAAAAATTGTGAAGGAACCAAGTATGGATAGCGTACAGGCTCTCTACTTTGGTCTGCTATTTTGATGTTAAGATAAGCACTGCGGCACCTCATTATATGTAGAAGTTGTAAAACAACCGTAGAGATGAGTCTCCAAGAGGAACAAAAAAAGCAATGCCTTTGGCTATTCCCAGAATATGGCGAGAGCCAACAATCACTATGATGACTGCACTTCTGCAATGAAGAATATTACAAAATATGGACATGGTAAAGGAAGGCAATCTACTTCCTACCCAGATATTTCCTCACCCAGAACCCCAGTTCCTCATTATGAAAACTACCCTATACCTTCTGTAAGTTATGGGACCGTGTCTTATCTAACCACAAACGCAAAGGTCATAAAAGTGGACCTTTTTATCTAACCTCAA
>JABUQX010058785.1:0-42500 GCA_015478945.1 Trachelipus rathkii
ATAGTATATCCTCTGCGACTTAAAAATTTCCTGTTTCGAGCTTTAACACATCAATAGATTATATTCGAGTTTCAGACGGGAAACTCTATTACACTTCATATCGAAGGGTGGTAGAGCGAAAAGACGCATTCACTGATGTGTATAGAAGAATCATTAAAAATTGTCTGGTTACGTAGAAAGTAAAAATAAAAAGAAGCTATTATAAAAGGCGGAGGTGTGTATCCTGACTTTACCTCTAATACGAAAAGCAAATAGAAAAAAGAATCTTCAAAAATATCAAAAATCTTCAAAAACCTTCAGAAACCTTCAAAATCTTTAAAAAATAATCAAAAGTGCTAAGAAAAACCCACATAAACAGTTCGAAAGAATCTTAAAACATCAGCTGCATCACAGGGTTTAATTAATCAGCAAGATGGTTCCGCAGCAACCTTTGAGTTTGATATGATCGCAGGGTTGAAGACCAGATACAATTATCGAGAAGGAATTTATGATATTAACTTTAAATTAAATCCATTTTGAAATAATAATCTAAAATAAAACGCTATACAAAAATTAGTGGATCTAAAATATTAAATTCGCTAAGGAAGATTGCAGATTCTAGCGTCAGATACTAAATTGAGGAAAGAGGAAGATAATTTTAACATGGACTAAGGAAAGCTTACGCAATTGAGAGGTAATTAAAACGGGTTAACTCTTATAGATAATTTAAAAGATCAGATACATGGACGAGACTCGGGCAAATCATTTATTTGATGGAGAAACAAATGGTTCGAATATTGTTTGACGTTTATCCCTGATTTCCTCGCGTGATTGAGAAGCTTCCTGTACAGGAATGAGCAGGATCAAACGAATTCAGATTATTGAATTTTCCGAGAACTTTAATTCAGATAACAAGATGGCTGATCTGATAATATTCAATGTCTCTAGGGAGATTTGCCTAAGCTAAGTTATAAAGATAGAACGAATTAAAGAGATAAAGTAGATAACAATCACATTCAGTAGAATAATAAAACTGTACAAGACTGCTCAAAATGGATTAGTTCTCATTATTTATATGTCTTTTATCTGATTGTACTTGTTTTGTTAATTTAAAATAATGTATATATCATGTTAGTCTTTCTGTATGGCATAGTCTATTGTTCCAAGTTGTTTCTGTTTGTGTTAAAAATAAATATTCATATAGACTTTCGTTTTTATATCACCTTTCGTAAAAAGAATATAATTTTGTATTGTTAACGTCATTGTGAGCCATGGAAGCTAAGGAGGCGGTCGATATTACTTTGATGTGAAAAGCCTTACAGTTATGGAGGCTTTTTAAGGTTCGCTTCAAAGTTTCCTCATAATAAAAAGAATATTATGAGATGAAAACTATTTGAAGGTGAGGATGCTTTTACCCTTCATAACCTATACAGAAAAAATTTCACTACCTGGAAAACTATAGCTCGGCTTTTAGATAATTATGGCAATTGATTTGACGATATGATAAATATAAGATCTTACAACGTATGTATCAATATATTTCTTTTAGTGATAGGATGTATATTCCAGATACTTATGGCTAAGGGTTTTAAAGGATAAAGTCAAATGTAGCTGCTGCAGTCAGAGAAATTAAATGAAGATGCAATGATACTCCTCAAGATGAATGTGGCCTGATAAAGGTAAACAGAATTTTCGGGTAAAGAGTTTCAAGCATAGTTACCGATATGACAAAGGGTGACTTTAACACATTTTTCATTAAATAGCTGCAATAGTTAAGAGTAACAAAGAACTTAAAAGAAAGCATGCATAGATATTTCACTAAGATGATACATTTAAATATTTGAAATACTACACTGGTTACTCCTTAATGGTCGCTTATCATTTGACATCTACCCTGTGATGATGTGAAGACAAAACTTCGTACATATCAAACAATGGGAAAAATAAAAAGATAACACGGTGTTAGTGGGAGATTATTTGAGAGTATCCAGGACTGATGAAAATTTAGAAAGGGTAATGAAACTATTTTTAAAGAGTTTTAAGTAGGAATAAAGAACATGCTTTCCAAATTTACTGAGAGTTGAACTGAGATCGATTTGAGGGATTAGTATGGTGAATAAAGATAAAAGGAGTTCTATAGAACAGAAATTAGCGAAATACGTTCCATTGATAGAGTAAAATAGAAAAAAATATTAGGATCTAAAGGGAGAGGTAAAAATAAAAGTATCTTGTCAAATGGATAGGTTATCCAGTGAGTTTATATTAGTTATAATAGAATGCTAGTGAAATTAGAAGACATTGATCGTTTTTACTTGGTGAACATGGAGAGTGAATGATCATTTGTAAATTAACGTTGCGACATAGGCTTCTATGGATTACCATCTGAAAAAATAAAGATATCAGATTTTACTAAGAGTAATTGAATCAATAATACTCGAACAGCACGAAAATGTATGAAGTGGCTAAAGGATCAATTCTTGACGCTAGCAATATAGAGTAATAACTGCCTGATTCAACAATGGCATTTATGATATTGATATAGTTAATAATGTATTAAAAATTAACGCTGAAATGGATGTTATCGTGAGAGATGACAGAGAATATTCTTTGAAAGACTATTTGATAACACGAGGTCTCTATAAATCTCTTATGACGTGGTTATCATAGATAAACAAACAACTTTGAATAAGTGTATAATGGTAAAAGATTAGTAATATCATAGTTAATAAATAACATCTCAACAACGAAGAAGTGTAATTAATTCACTTTAGTCCAAGCTCGTAACTTGAAAAGATAGAAGTTTATATATTTTCCGCACTTAAGGGATGACACAATATGAGAATTAACGAATATCAAAGACCATAAATGAATTAATATCGTATAACTCCTAGCATTGAAGAATATTTAGAGTAACTTGTAGGCAAAAAGGAACACCGATTATTATTTCATTTTCTGTATTTAAACACCCTTCAATCGATGTTACACGACCTGGCGTAGCGTATGTTTACACGGATATTGTAGAACCCCAGTATGTTGGAAACACTAAGGCATTTAATAGTGATAGCATTTCCTAAAATTACACGCAGTTATAAGTGTTTTCCCTAGTGTACAATATATTACCATCTAATAATCTCATTTTAAAAAGATATATATAAGAGATGTCGAAGGCAACCCGCACCCATTCACAGTTGGGACAACAGTGTGTAAAGTACACTATAGAAGAGTCGGTAAATAATATAATGGAAATGGAGAAAGAGTACTTCAGGGTCTCAAGATGCACGAGGGGTAGATGGTTTGGTGGATTTTCGCTTCGTTATTTGTTGAGCTATCCAGTCTGTTTAAATCAGGGAGGTAATACACTCGTAAAAAAATCCAGCGAGGACTGGTATAGACACTATCCAGAACATGGGTGGTGTCGACCCGAACAGCTGTAAAACGTCGACTAGACGATGCTTCTGATGAAATTTTAAATGATGTAAAACGAAAAATACGGCGTAAGTGACTGGTCAGGGTGTAGGTCGACGTAAAAACTATAAAGAGGAATAGGAAAGCTCCACTAAAGAAAAAGTGTTGAGTGTTCGCGTCTCTAATACAGTGATAGTGGTATACTTTTTTTTACATAAAGTAATGGAACAACCTGTAACTTCGTATAAAGAATGTTTAAACATTATCTCGTCTCATTATTCGTCAATCGATTGTACACCAGCAAGATGCATTTCCTCGCATCCCTCCATTGCCCAGAGCTTTTTGTTTTAAGAGCTGAATTGGATTCTCTCTATGAAACCTAACACAGACAGTGTGAGTGAGAATCCAATTTTATATAGTATTAACTCCCGTTCACTCGCAATCACATACAGAATGTGCTCTCGAAATTCAAATTCACAGCATTTTCAAAATTCTTGACCCTTCGAATGTTTTTTTATATCTGAAGACTAAGTTAGTAATCGAAGATGGTTCAGATCTCACAGGAACGACCACATAGTATCCAGCGAGACAAATTTCTGTATACACATGTTTTAATCACTTGGTGTTTTAAAAGTGAACTCTCAGGAAGGCTCAGTGAAGTTACCTTATCGAAGTTATATGAGACTTTGCTAAAATTATCTCAAGTATGCGAAAGGAGTCCCATTTACAATCATGGATGTTTAAATTTAAAAGAGTGTAGAGAACATTAGGACAAGCTAATTAAAATATATACACGTATGAGTTATTATGGACGTGTTAAAACGGTGTATGATTCTCGTCGGAAGACTTATTCTACCGATCCGTGACCACTGCGCATCAAGGTTAACGTAGATCTACACCTCAATGTTGCTCTTATGTTCACAGAACGCACAGACACAACACCGTCCACGCCTATCCTCTAAATTACTGGATGCTTATCTTTATTACGTGAAGTGAAATTATCTCCCTTTAACATATTAGGGAAATCGAGAAATCTCTTTTGACTGATTCAGCAAAATATCCAATAAAGAGAATGAGACATAATTTTTAACTTTACACAACGATATATCTGAGTATGTAATATAAGCCGTAAATCATCAAGTGGTAGCGTTATGCTCTGAAGGTAATTAATAGGATTGTAGAACACGTGCCCTATTCTGGCAACTAACGAAATCCGCTTTAAATTTACCATTTCGACTTAGAGGGATCCAGTTTGCATGTGAATGATCAACCATATGCGGTCGTGATTATCTAGATGATATACGAAAGGTCGATTCTAATGTTCTCGTACTTTACGATTATTTGCCATTCATTGTATTTGCAGCGATAACGGTAAACAAGGTGTTGATCTCAAGACGTATGCTGAAAAACAGTAATTTATATGCGTACGATCACAGCTGAGTCTTTCAGGCTTGTTAATGGCTTATCATAGCTAATATCCTAAAGAAAGGACACTTAGGGTTGTCTCAAATTTGGACAGAGTTTTGACATCCTCAATCTCAGTTCTGGTTGTTGGAAAAGTCCTAATATATACGAGATTGACAGAGTAACGAAATTATAACATCTTGATTATTAATAGATGAATGAAAGAGAAATATTAAATGCTTTAGAACGAAAGAAGATTTTAGGTGTATTCGCCTGTAATGGGTTGTTATTTGATACTCTGACAACCGACTCTGGACTTAATTCTTCAACACTTCTCCTCGGGATAGTTTTCCGAACAAATGGCACTGGATAGCGTGATAAGAATAGAAATACATGTATATATTCCTTGACTCGTCTTGCATTAGATTTTGTTTAGTACATGATTGATGTAACATCTTTTTAAAATATAAATAATGTCAATACTTAAGACCTTATTGTTATTTCTTAACAACTATCGAGTCTCTTAATTTATGATGGTGTATTACTGTATTATTCATTATATCGTGTTTTTAAATAATGTTCTTTTAAAATAAATTTGTAAAATATTTGATGCTAAAATATATATGATATCGATTATGTAGTAGATGTTGAAAGAGGAGTTTTAAAAATAAAACTTGTTTTTCTTTTCCCGCTTTTTTATCCAAAGAACTTATTTGATTAACTAAAGAAAAAATATGATTTGAATCAATATATAGAAGGGGTATGAGGGTGGCTGGATGGTATTGATTTACTGATTTAACTGCTTTAGGGTTATGTAAAACATATTTTAATAAAAATATGACTATAATCATAGATCAATAGATCACGAATGGTTAGGAGGGGGTATTGGGCCTAATATATATATATAAGATATATAGCCTTTAGGGTATGTAAACATAACATTTAATAAAAAATATACTTGAATCAATAGATCATCGAAGGGTAGGAGGGTGGCTGAATGGTTTGATTTACTGCTTATGGGTATGTAAAACATAAATTTAATAAATAATTGACTTGGATCAAAATAGATAAGTAAATTATCCTCAGTTAAATCTTTTTTTTAGACGCAGTTTGTTTACTGCTTTAGGGTATGTAAATACATAACAATTTTAGTAAAAAAATCATTAGATAATAGATCAATAGATCACAGGATGGGTGAGGGGGTGGGCTGAATTCAAGTCATATATTAGGGTATGTAAAACATTAAATTTTAATAAAAATATTGATTTGAATCAATTAGATCAGTAGATCAAAAGAACAATAGAATTTGAATGAGTATTGATTTACTGATTTACTGCTTAGGTAGGTAAAGTTCTTTTTTACGATTATAACATAAAAATGAAGAAATTTTAGTTAAAACAAAATGTTTAAACAAATTAATAAGCAAAAATAAAACAAAAATATATATAAAGTATTATATTTTTAATAAAAATAAAATCAAATAAAACAATATAATAGTAAAGTAACATTAGAACGTATTAAAAAATACATAAGAAAACGAAAATGGTTATATTAATATGAACGATCTTATGATATTCCAAGAGCATGTCTGCTTTGACCTAATATAATATATTATATATATATATAATATATATATAATAAATATAATATATATATATATATAATAGTATATACACTAATATTTACTTTTGTTTAGTTTTTTGTTTTTTATACAGGAAGAATACAACACCAACCGCTCACGGCAGACACCTAATCTAAGGAGAGGATGTACTCATTTACGTCCGGAGCAGGACGGAGCCAAGCCCAAGGAGGAATAGCTCACATTCTCCACCCGACCAGTTGCGATATGTACGTATATGAGTATTCTTTATATATATATATATATATATATATATATAATATATATTATATAATGTATGTGTATGTTTTTCTTCCCCTTCATGTGAAGGTGTTGAACTGCTTCTTGTCACTGTTGCAAGAACAAGAACTGTTTCAATTACAGTGAACATCTGGTGCTATTGTTGTAGCTCTACGTTATTGTATAACGTATAAGTTTACAGATGAACTTAAAACTATTAGTTTTCAAAAGAAAGGAGTCTTGTAAATCTTATGTATCTCTCCCCTTCTTTTAAAAACGATAATTAATCCTCTTTACACTTAGAAGGTACTTAATAATCTTTCTCTCCCTTTCGATATTCCAAGCTTCTTGTTCTTTAACCTTATAAAATGGCAGTTGATTCCTTACCGCTTAGGTTAAATATAATTAGAGTTTTCTTTGTCAACTCTCCTCTCTACATCTTTTTAAAATCAGTTGAAAGCGAGCGACAGGACTGAGCGGACTACGGCTAGACGCAACTCCGGCGCGCGGGAAACCTGCGAATGGACGAATATATATAAGTATGTCGCGCGCTCGTGTAATGTTTTATCTTTCCATGCATGTAAGTAATATATATGCGTCTAAATATATATATTATAAATTATATATTGTAATAAAATTTCAAATTATGTACTTATTTTTTATATATACTATATATAATAAATTTTAGATTATAGTATATATTATATAGTATTAGATATATTATATATAATATAGTGTTAGTGTGTATGTATGATGTGCTTGATGCAAGCAATCAGAATGAAAATCATCTAATATTTTTCCCTTTCATGGTCTTATTTTATAAATAGTGTTTATATATATATATATATATATATATTATATAATATATATAATTTATATATAATAATATATATCCATATAATATATCATATATATATCATATATATTAATATATATTTATATTTATATATTCCAATTTTATTTTTATTGTTTTTTTATTGTTTTTGACTTTTTTTTTTATTTTAATTTAATTTTTTTTTCCAGTTAAAGTTTCCAGAATCTGGAATTCCAGATTTCATTGTACTTTCCAGTTTTTAGGGTCGTCTCATATTCCTTTTTTAACACATATACTCATATATATATAGTAATAGTATATATATATTATATATATATAATATATATAGTATATATATATTTATTATTTAATATATACTTATATATATATAATATACTATATATATATATATATATATTATATAATAACTTAATGGGCAAAAAAATCTTCCATGCTATTAACAATGTTTTTTTAAATTAAATCATCCATTTAAAATTATTAAAAAACCTAAATGATAAATGCATGCTGTTAATTTGTAATTTATGAA
The DNA here is from genome assembly GCA_015478945.1 of Trachelipus rathkii. Classification (NCBI taxonomy): domain Eukaryota; kingdom Metazoa; phylum Arthropoda; class Malacostraca; order Isopoda; family Trachelipodidae; genus Trachelipus; species Trachelipus rathkii. Next base: position 8,008 of record JABUQX010058785.1, read on the forward strand.
AAGCTTCGGAAAGATAAATTATTTAAAGAATTCCTCCCTCTCAAATATAACTGGAACTAATCCCTAAAAATGTTTATTTACTTTTAACACAAAACTCAAATTTTCTCCCCTTTTGCAAACTACACAAAAGAGAACACCTAATTTTACAGTTGGCGTAAGTTTTAGTAATATTGATATCGTTGGAAATAATCGAACTCTAAAGTATCGTTATTCATACAAGGGAAAATTTGAAAGTTAAATAATCGATAATAGAATCCTAGTATATCGTATTTAACACCTGGCTTAAACTTGATATTTGATATAGAGCATCCCTACTTTACATCCCTATCGTATAACTGTATCAATAACGAAATTTTATTATATGCTCGTTCGCTTAAACTCCTTTGTGAATATTAATACCGATAGTTTATTATTGGTAATACTTTTACTGGCATTATTATTATTTTTGTTATTATTATTATTATTATTATTATTATTATTATTATTATTATTATTATTTTATTACTTGGTATTATTAATGTGTTATTATGTATGTATGTATTATTATTATTATTATTATTATTATTATTATTATTATTATTATTATTATTATTATAATTGCTGTTAATAATATTTACTTTTATTAGTATTGTTTTTCACCTTGTGTTAAATAATCACAAAATATCTCTTTTTAATATTAATACGTTGTACTTATATAACATTAATTACTTAACTACTTCTACAGGAAGGTACTTGATTACTTATCTGCTTCTAAGAGGTGTTTTAATTGTTATCTAATTTCGGTAAGCTACGACCCTTTTAAAGGCCAACCGTGCTTGTTACCAAGTACCTGGTCGTGTACCTGTTAGGAACATAGTCAATGTAAACCATATCTTGGAAGGTAAACAGTCACATCCAGGACTCTTTCTATTCTCTGCATTGATTAATTCAAAACCTCGAAGGCAATTGACTGCTCTTCAATTGGTATTTTATGGGTCTTGTCTTAGTTCATCTGCGTCCTCCACGTCAGGATTATTTTATCAACAGAAGAAGAATTCTTTGCATCTGTTCCCAATGCCTTCCGCTTAAGTAATTAAAACTCCATGCTAGATAGAGTCTTAAGATTTTTCAGTTTTTTATCGTTTTTTTTTTTTTATTATTATTAATTTATAATTTTTGTGGCGTTTTTATTCAGATTTTATACAGTAAAAAAAAAATAGATAGAGCCCCAAAGAGTGAGTGGGTTTTCTTTAAGAACTCCAAAAGCGCTTATTTAAGTGAATAACCATTTATTATATTCTGAAAATTATTGTCATAACTATTAGCAACTACCATTATTTTTAATTTATGACTTAATTTTATAAACCAATATGAATGAATACCTTTGAACAGTGGTAGTGGTAAACTGGTAAACAATTTTTGTGAATAAATTAATTCATCATTTTTATATTAATGTCATTAATACCGGAATGTTATCTATCTATAATAATATCAATAATACCGGAATGTTATCTATCAGTTATCACCATTAGGAGTAAAACCTGAGAATTTGAGTTGAGATTAGTTGGTATCTTACTGGTGTCAGACTGTTAATATACAAGTTCCTAATGTGTATTGTTCAAGCTATAACTGTCCAGCATCATTATGAGCATTTATGTAGGCAGTGACTGAAATTTACTGTTTGGGTTATTTTCTTTCTTGATTGAAAATTAATATCAGCTATTTTCTAACGAACTACTAAAAAAATTATGAACATTCCAAAAAAAAAAAAAATAAAATTATATATATATATATATACTATATATTATATTATATAATATATATATATATATATATAATATATATATATAATATATATAGTATTACTATATCTATATATATATAGTTTTATATTATATATTATATATTATATATTATATATACTATTCTAGTATTTTTATTGAATATATAAGGAGGAAAAAGCAAATACTAAAAGTGCATACGTAGGAAAAACAAGAGGTAAAGAATCAGTTTGGAAGGAACGTGAATGAGGACTACAAGGAATAGAAGCTCTTCTGGGAAGGAAGCGCGCAAACGGTTAAGATGAGAAATAAGGGGAATCTCGCTTAAGAATAAACTGATAGGGATGGTGCTTATGTAACTGATAGAATGGTTAAGGAAGTGCTGGAAAGAACTACTGAAAATCTGCATGACATGGACAATGAGGAGGTGATAGTGAATGTGTGTGGGTTGAATGGTGCAAGAAAGAATAGGTTTTGGGGATGAGGTTATTAGTAAGGGGAGGTAATGGTAGAGTGAAAAGTTGAAGAATGGTAAATCTGCAGAGTATAAGATGAAATTACTCCTGACTTTGCTCACGCAGTTTGTAGTGATGATGATGATTGGAATTTTTATTTCTCTGATATGGACTTCTGGTTTCAAGAATTGGAAAGAAAGAGCGATAATAGTACCTTGATATAATAGAGGTAATGAAAAGGGAAACTGTAGAAATTATAGGGGATAATGTTTACGTGTTGTAGGGAGGTATATGCTGGTATTTTGGTCGAAAGAGTGCCTCGAGTGACTGAAGGACGGATTGGTGAAGAAAAAAGGTGCGTTTAGGAGTGTAAGAGGATGTGGCAAACTCAAATCTTACATTGAAACAAATGATTTGAGAAAGAATGAGAAGAAGAAGAATAAATTGTCATTTAGGTTTTATGGATTTGCAACGGCGTATGATAAGTTAATAAGGGAAGGTTTATGGCGTGGTGTAAGTGATAATGGTGTTGGTGTAGCTATCTGAATGGGAATCAAAGGAAGTATGTAATGACGATATGTGAAGCATAGTGGTAAGAATAAATGGTGTCAATGGTGAGAGGTTTATAGGATTAATGAGCGGAGTAAGACAGGGTGTGTTATGTCTCCTTGGTTATTCAATTTGTATTGGATGGGGTTATGAAAGAATTCGAGGTGGGATGGCAATAATGGTGTTAGATGGTGGGAGATGGAGATAGAGTGAAAGGTGTATCGTATTATATGCGGAGATGATTTGGCTGTGTGGATGAATCTGGAAAGAGAGTTTGAGAAGGAGATTGGTAGAGGAGATCTTGGCAGGGTGTTAAGAATGAGGGGCTTGAAAGTAAACGTGGATAAGAGATAAGGTTATGGTTAACTCAGTGTGAAGTTATGTTAGATGGTGAGCAGTCTGGAACAAGTGTCTGAAGTTAATATTTAGGGTGATATTCTGAATAAGGAACAGGACGATGCAGATGCAGCTATGAAAAGTTGTGAATGGAGAGAAGGTTGCTTGTTGCAATTAAATCGTTGGGTGAATGTAAAGGGACTAAGTCTGAGTGTTGCTAGGTTTTAGCATGATTGTATGATTGTTACCTGTGCTTTGTTGCTATTAGTAGTGAGACTAATGGTCTGGGAAATAGAAGTATAGATCTAAAATGTCAACTGGTGTTCAGTGACATCTTAGGGGTGTGCTTAGGTGTGGAAATAATTGATAAAGTGAGGAATGGACGCGTATTAGAGAGTGGTGTGGGTGTGAAGAAAGGGGTAAATGAGAGATATATAATGAAAGTACGTGTATTGAGATAGTTGGTCATATGAAAAGGATGAAATACAATCGGTTGGTTATGCGGATGTATAGGGCGAGTGTGTTGGGAAACGACCAACTGGGAAACGAAAGAAAAAGTGGATTGAGTCAGTAAGCGAATGTTTGAAGGAGAGATAACTGTGAGTTTGGTTAGAGGCGAGAAGCAAATGGTGTATAACAGAGTGAATGCTGCGGAATTGTAAGGGGGTATGGTTGTGGCCCACCTGGGCCCAAGGGATGACCCTTACATTGACGATATACCATAAGTGAGGGTCCATCCGCTGTCAGCATGAGCTTTAGCGGTAGGCATTTTCTGAACTCGATGAGTTTCCCACTATTAATGGTATCTGAGGGGTACGACTAAGGCTGGGCTTTTCTTTTCGACTTGTGTCATGTCTCTTCTATGCTGTTTCTTTTTCCTGATGCCCGTCTGCGCACCATTACTTCTCCATTCTTGGGAAAATATAAGGCAAGCTAAGAGAAAGAAAGAATATGAAAAATGTTTATAGTATATTATATAATATATATATATATATAGTATATATCATATAGGTATATATATATATAATATATATATATATATATATATAATATATAATATATATATAGTATATATATATATATATACTAGCTATATATATTGTTCAGGTTTTGAAGACTTGAAACAGATGCTAAAAGTGGGAGAAATTTCACCCTTTCATCAAATTCTGCTGCAATGAAAAAGGGCGTGACTCGTATGGTGATTATCGATATGTGTGACAGACATTCTTTTAATCAGTTCATTAAACTTTGTACTGGGGAATGTGGTCCATCATAAAAATGCTTTTCCTATAAGAAGGGATCCAATGTCAATATGCGCGAGATTAACTCACATTGTTCTACCATGTGAAAAAATTATTGAAACTGGATCCGTGAATACAAAGAGATGGTGCACTAATAAATATTGGTGGCAGGGAGAAAACAAAGGAGGTTATTTTTAATGAAATGTAATGTATCCTTTATTTAAAACTCGCAATGGTAAGCTTTGATCGTTGTTTTTCTTTCGAAAAACTTGTTATTGACTTGAAGCTTGCCTATGGTTAAGGATACTTTCTTCTGATGAATTGATTGAAAAATAAAATTTGAGGATTTCATATTGGAAGTCATTAATGGTATAAATTGTTTTCGATAAATTTATGATATAATATATATATATATATATATATATATTTATTTATATATATTATATTATAATATATATATATATATATATATATTATTATATATATATATATTATATATATATATATATATATATAATATATATTATATATAATATATATATACTATATTATTATGCAGACTTTATTTTTATATAAATCACTCAAAAACCAATAAAAAAGTTTCTCAAGAATACAATTTTATATCCTATCCTAGAAATCCGTAAAATACAATTCATATCTGTTATTCATATTTTTTTTTATTTCGCTTATCGTAATTCAAGTGTTGTTGTGTTGTGTTTTGTTGCTAGTTTTGCCCAACAAGATACATTTTTCTTTTTAATACTCCATTTTTATTTTATTAAATATTTCAACTTGAGTTTAATTTATTTTCCCCATCTACATTTATTTCGCATAAAGTCTGAAATGAGAAATAATGTTAAAAAAAAATAAGACGATAAAGCATAAAATTGTTGAATCCCGTTTTCTGTTGTTATAAAAGGTCAGGGGAATAAGGTTATTAATCCTTCTTATTGTGTACATGTTTTGCAATCCAATAACAGAAATATAGAACTGTTAATTAAAAAAGAATCTGGATATCAGGACTGTCTGCATTTGGGCAGTGGAATCGGAATGACAAAGGAACAGCGAATTTGGACTTGAAGAACTGAATCGAGGAATTAAATTTTGAGAATGAAGTCGGAATAATATAATGCAACAGCGGAATCTCCGAATCGGAATAAGACAGCGGATTTAAGTTTGAAGAACGGAATCAAAATCTGAGAACGCAATCATAAAGGAGAGCGGAATTGGGTTTGAAGAACTGAATCTTTGAATCAAAGAACGGAATAGGACTGCGGAATGTGGTTTGAAAATAGGATGTTCCTATATGGATGGAATCGAGTTTGAACGAACTTCAATATTTTGGAATTGAACCTGAATCTGATTCAGAAATTCAAAATCAAACTCGGATCTTTATTCGGATTATCTTCTAAAAGAGACCACGCTTTGGTCTGAAGTAGGGTTATAAATACATCTAAAGAGTGGAAAGGAGACGGTTTATGGGATTATGAAAGAGAATGATATTCAGTTAACATGGTCTTACATGGAATCGGAGTTTCACAAAAATGAATAACCTCTAAGCCCGTAGGGGAGAAAGCATCATCTGATAATGCAAAACAGTTAATATTATACGTTATTATATAATCGGACAGACTATATATAATTAGTATCTAAAACCTATTGATTTTTTTTTTAATTTGGAAAATTACTCTAATATGAGTAATCGTAACTTTCACCCTCACCTCTACCCCCACCCCAAGACTCTCTTTTGTCCTAGTTTTTAATTTAGTTTTTTTGATAGATAGACTCTTAAGTTAACTATTTTGTCCTTGTTGAACTCTTTAAGTTAATTATTTGTCCTTATCGAGCTCAAAGTTAACGCTATTTATGTTCTTATAGAGCTCAAAGTTAACTTCATTCCTGTCCTTATAGAGCTCAAAGTTAACTATTCCTGTCCTTATATTGCTCAAAGGTAACCTTTTATTTCGTAAAGAGTTCTGTGTTCACTCTATTTATGTCCTTAAAGAGCTCAATAACTGTTTTTGTCCTCAAGAGCTTGTAGTTATTAAACTCTGAAGAAGTTGTAGAATACGAGTCTCAACTTCCAACAAGAAACTTTATTTTTGGATAGCAGTCGTTGTTCAAATTTGAGGTAAGATACCAACCACAGCTTATTAAATTTTGACATATCTTGCTGGTGGAGATAATTGCATGAAAAATAACCATTACTTCGCAATCTACCGTTAGCGTCAATGACTTACGCAAGGCCTAACACTCGAGAGACAGGAAAAAAACTCGATGGAACTGCCGCGTCTGCCAGGCTTATGCTACAGCACCCCTTCAGAGCGATAATCGGTGAAGAGTCGGATAGGCCAACGAACTCTGCGACCAAAATGTGATCTTCTATCTGCTGACGTGAACATAAGAGCATGGCGGAGGTAGTTGCCATCAAGGAGGCTGCGGTGGGGGAGAAAGAAGCTGTTAAGGTAGAGGCGGGAAGGAGGAGGTTTAAGAAAAAGGAATCGAAATACCTAGCTAGAGGAGTCGGAAAATTCCGAAGTTGAGACGATCAATGCGGACGAGTTAGGAGCGTGAAGGACGCTGGATGGTAAAGAATTCTGCACGACTGAGAACCTTGAAAGAACTGTCGAACCGAGGTTGAAGAGAGTCATGTCGAACGAGGATATGTGTAGAGGTTAAAGGTCTTTCGGAATGAAGGAGTGAATCGTTAGGTGGCGTGATGATGTTGGTATTAGCGACACGGCACAGCTCCTCAGCTGGTGAGGTCAGAGAGAGGATCCGATGAAGGAAAAGGGGAAGACTGTGAAAAGATTAAATCAGACAGGCGTAAGAGGAGCTATAGACCAATTCATCAGCTGTGCACTGAAGATCCTCCTCGAGAGCTGTGCGGATGCCCAGAAGTACAAGAGGAAGAACTTCAGTCTAGGCTCATGCAGAGGGTGAGCTGTAAACTATGCCTTAAGCTGCCGATAAAAACGATATACGAGTTCGTTTGCTACAGGGTGGTAAGCTGTTGTTCGGATACTTTCGGAGCCAAGGAGACTAATTAAATCTCTCCAATGGAAAGATTCATATTGTGTACCTTGATCCCTGGTAACGGAAAGAGGAATACTGTACCGTGCAATAAAAGACTTGGATATGGATTAAGTAGTAGCAGTTTTGAGAGAGATGGCTTCCTACCAACGAGTAAAATGATCAATACATCTAAAGATATATTGATATCAGTCAGAAGGTTAGGAACATCTTTTTCAGGAATTGAGTAACTCTGGGAGACAGATTAGGGGACTTAAATGCAACTCTTACATGAGTTTATCAAACTCATGGGGAGGGTATAGGACATAATATCTTGGCAGGAAATGCCCTCCAAGCTTTGCATTGGGTGAACCAACTTATTTTCATTGTTGGTTGGTTGAAAACTAGTACTCGGAATTGGATTGTTGATGGCATTTTGAACGGGAGAATGGATCAATGGCTGCTTTTGTATTATTTGGAAGTAGGTAGTATAGGCGATGCAGTTGGGCAGGTTGCAGTAACTGCTTGAGTTTCACTAGAATTTAGGGGAAAAGTGCTACTTCAATGGAGCTGTGTGGGTGGAATAATACGCTCACTGAGGCAGAGAGATTGCTGCAATTGTAGCATAAGATTGCGGATGTCTTGGATATTTGTCTTTGAGCTGGTGTATGGCATCTCTCCTGCTCAATTTCTCTATGGCACATAACTCCAAAAACCTCCTGTTCAAGCAAGTAAGACGGGCATTGTAATGAAGAGGCACTGTGGGGTCATCCGCAGTTTTTACAGTGTGGTGTGTTTTTACAGGGAATGTGAAATTCTTTTCAGCAGACTGAGCATATGTCATGCAGTTCCCTACGGTATTTTCGGGGATGACCAAACCGTTGGCATTTAAAGGAACGTCTGGGTCGGGGAAAAAACATACGGACAGTGTAGCTTGTAAACCCCATTTTCACCTTTGAAGTTGGTTAAGGGGTACTAAAGGTCAACAGTAAACGAGGATTTGAGGTATCAGGCGAGGGGGAAACTATAAACGTTTGTAACAAGAAATCCTTTCAGCTGTAGATTCCTTAAAATGATAGCAATATCTTCGTTTTCTGCTCTAAAGAATAAATAGTGCCTTTCGATGTGTTTATCATTTCATCAGGAGTGGAAATAAGAGGGATGTTTCCGAGAGAAGTTAATTAAGGATGACAAGATAGAACTTTGATTCCGGGTAGTAGCTTGAACAAGAAGGGACCCATTTTTCTTTAGCATGACTGGAGGGGACCTTCAACTCCTAAAGCTTTTTCAAGTGCATTGTTAAGAATAATGGTTCTTTGGTCAGTAAGAGCTTTTTAGGTAGGGGATCGTAATAAGTAATATATTGGGAATGATGTATCAGAGCTAGCATTCCCGGAGTGAGAGCAGCATATGGAGTAAATCAATGAAAACGACTAGGGCAAGGGCACCTTTTCGGGATTGCTCCGACCGTTTGGGCACTTGAGGTGTCGAGGGCATACCAGGCGATGAATCGCTGAGGTAATGCAAAGGACATTCAGGTGTAGTATGAGGAATAATTATAACACCTGCTGGTCTAGGAGTAGAAGGGACCGAGGTGGGATCAAGGGGGGGATGCCTGACAGCTAGTAATTATGAGCGTCTTAGTTTAACAACGTATAATCTTTTTAAGCCATTTATATATCAAATAAACCACAGACTTCGTCTCCATGGATGAGCAAATATAACAATAAAACAAATGAAACAAAAACAAACAAAGAGATGGAAGAGAGAAATATATCATCACAGCAAGGGTAGTCCCCTCTTCCACAGTCACGGTCCAACCCGCCACGACCCACAAACTCCGCACATTCGCGCGCGTGCGGACTGTGGATTCCCCTCTGAAGACCCCCCCGGAACTCGAGGTCAGTTAACACCACACACGCTACGACAGACAGGTAACTTAAATATCTTCACGTCCGGAGCCAGAATAATTGTGCAGGACGCCTCCCGTGGCGGTTACTCGAAAGTTCGGGTCTCATACAATTGAGCAACCCATCATACGCGAACAGAAAGACCACGGGAAACAACGTGTGAGTTGCGCCTTAGACATAAATCGGCGAAGAAGCACTAGAAGAGCCATACGGGCTGTGATACCACGCACGCATGTGCAGCGCACAATTCCTTTCAAGTACTACTAAAGAGATAGATAGATAAAATAAAAATATAGATATGCGCAAGACAAAGATCATACGATATCACACAATAATTTCGGAAAAATGAGAGAGAGAGACCCAAGAAGATTGATATAGAAATAATTGCTGAAGGCGGAGAGACGCCAAGAAATCCTCATCATTGCTCTTGTCACCATGCCATACTTCAGGTTATTCACCAAGACAAAGACCGCAAAGAGTAATCAGTATTTTTTTACAATAAAATATATAAATGAAATAAACACTTAATACTAAATTATATAATATATATATATATATTATATATTATTATATATAATATATATATTATATATATATATAAATATATAAATTATATATATATATATACTATATATATATATATATACTTAAAAATGATTTAACTGTTCATCAACTACACCAGCAACGATATAGGCCACTAGATCTTTAAGTTATCTCTCTAGTACAGTTTCTTACTTATTTCTTTAATTAATAAATGCGGAACCAAAATTCTGCAAGTGAAATCAGTTTCTAATTTGTTTCTTTAATAAAGAGGAAACACAAAGTTTCAGATTTATTATCTCTTTATTACTGAGTAACACAAGGTTACTACGAGGATTAAAAAATCAAAAATATATTAATTCTTATCCAAACAAGTAGAGTAACAAAGTTACTCTTTTTATAAAGATACTCTTCCTCGCAAACATCAGGATCCGAGCAGTCTTGGGCTTTGCCTGGCGTTTACCAGCCTTGCTCAAATCTTCTTTCGATATTTTTCGTAAATCGAAATTTCTGTAGCCTTGTAACTTGTAGTCAAGAAGATGATTCGAGGTTCTGATCTTGTTGGGGAGTCTGGAGTGAGCAAGTGAGTATCTCAATAGGGCAGGGAAGCCTATATATATATATATATATATATATATATATATATATATATATATATAATATATATATAATATATAGGTATATATATATTATAATAAATTATATATATATAATATATATTATATATATATATATATATTATATAGTATAATTTTTTTGTGCTTGTTAAAATTTTATTCTTACATAAATATTTGACATAAATACAGACGTAAATATAACTTTATTTTGTTTACAAATAATTATATTTCTTACGTTATAATTTAGGATCTATACTATATATATATATATTATATATAATATTTATATATAATATATATATATATATAATATAATAAATATATATATATATATATATATTATATAATATATATATTATATATATATATCTAATATATATATATATATATATATATATTCCTGTAGGCAAAGTCTAAACCGGAGATTCTAACAAAGCTGGGGAAGACCAGACGCAGTTAACTCACAAGTGATGTGGGGGAGGATAGATGAGGGGCTATCTTTGGGAAGCCACCCTTCTGTTTTTTCCGAAGATCGGATGTGTCACTACCTTTTTAGTTAATTTCTTGAAGTATTGAGAATAGTGTTCTTGGGCGTGGAACAAGGTTTGACAACTCCCTTGCAGAATAGATAAAGCGAGAGCAAAAGTTGTAACCATTGAGCATTGAGTGCTATGGGATATAACTAAACATACAATAATGCTCAATAGGGATAATTTTATCGCTTCCCTTCCATATTATATAATATATTATAATATATAGTAATAATATATATATATTATAATATAATATATATATATATATATATACTATATATTATATTATTATATATATTATAATATATAACTCTAACCGTAACCTTTTGCTCTTGTCTAAGACCCAGATAGCTAAGAATTAATGCTCTAACTCGCTTAATATTTTCAATTATAACTTATTTCAGAATTTCCGTTTGAAAGGTGGACTATGGCTATGTAAACTTCAATACTTCTGTAACACGCAAAAATCTCAAATCTTCTAACTTTGATGCTTAAAGGCTTAAAATCTTTCTTCCTTCTATTACTATTACTAGCTTGTGTTTCTGCTACTGTTCTAACAGAACAAATTTTCACGCCTTTTTTGAAAATCTTACTACTTCTCACTAGACAGTTATATTTACTCCTCCAAATACTGAGGTCCTCTGCTTAGGGGATTTCAAAGTACACAACACTGAAGTTTTGGGGCACTCGCACACTGATTTAGGTGTGGGGGGGGGAGGACGAATCATTCAACACTTTTAACGATCTGAAGCAACTAATAAAGGAACCTACGCATATGGCCCCAAATTTTTTTTAACAAGACGTATATTTCGCTGCAAGTCCTTCTCTCTATAAATACAATAATTCCACTTCCATTGGTAAATCTGACCACAGCCTTATATCTCTTAATTATACTTTCTTTCCAACAGTTTCATTCTGCCCTATGCGCATTTTCTAGCACTTTAATAGGGCCGAATTGGGGGGCTTTGCGTCGCTTCTACGCTAACTATGACCTTCTGCCGAAAAGATGGGAGCTGTAATCGTTGATGGATGAACAGGTTCATTCCTTCTTCGACTTAATCTTTCTCTCCTCAAACTCCATGGTTCGATCGTGCTTGTTCTCTGGCCGTTCAGGCTAGAGACAGTGCATATAGTGAGCGAAAACATTTTCGTTCTCCTATCACTCACGCTAATTTTCATTCAGCTCGAAATCGTTTCTGGGATATTCTTCGACGAGCAAAACGGACTTTTATAAAACGAAAGTGCGCTCACTTCCTTGGTTCTCCTCCTTCTAATAACATCTTTTGTTCTGTTCTTATGATTACATTTGATCGGGTGCATGGGCTCCTAAAATCTATGAACGTTAGGAATTCGGGTGGCCCCGGATGGCATTCCTCCCGAGTTTTGAGGGAGTGTGCTTCCGTGCTGGCACCGCCCTCGTTCAACAATATTCTCTGTTCCTCAATACTAGCACTTTCCCTCAGTGTTGGAAGCGCATATGCCCACCCTATTCCGAAGAAAGGTAGTCGCTTTGACCCTTCTAACTATCGCCCTATAACTCTGACTTGTATTTTATCTAAGATCTTTAAAACCCTTCTAAACTCTCACTGCTTAGATCATCTGGAATCTCATTCCCTTCTTTCCGATCAACAATATGGGTTTCGGCGTACGAGGTCTACTGGTGATATATTTTCTATCTTACCGATTTATGGTTTTCTGTACTTTGGAACTACGGAAAAATTTATGTGGTGGCGTTTAACAAAATCTAAAGCATTTGACCAGGTATGGCATGCGTCACTACTTTAAAAGCTCCCCTCCTTCTCTTTGTTTACTTATGTCTAACTTCCTTTCAAATCGCTCAATATCGGCTGTTGTTGATGGGGCTACTTATTCTTCTTTCCATGTCAATAGTGACGTTTCTCAGGGTTCTGTCTTATCTTCTACTTTTCATTAACGATGTTCTCAGCTGCAGATCTAACTTTATCAACACATATGACGATGACTCGACATTTCATTCTTCAATTCATTTCAAATCTGATTCATCTTACACTTCTAGAATTGCCTCTCGTCTTAATCTATCCCAGTCTATTCTTGCTGATCTGGATTGAATTTCCTGGTAGGGTCGTCTCAACCTTGTGAAATTCAAAACCAACTTCTACAAATCTTTCTCTCTCAAAGACACCTTCTAACTTCTATATCTCTTACGACGGCTCTCTCGTCTATCCTTTTGACAATATAAAAATCCTTGGCCTTGTCAAAAACAAAAAAATTCTTGGAAACCTCACATCACAATGGTTGCTAGGGCGACCTCAATGAAGCTAGAGTTCTGTTTAGACTGCGAAACTTTTTTTCCTCTTCTCAATTACTCCAGCTATACAATGGTTTCATCCGCCTTTGTAAGGAGTAATCTGCCTCCATATCTGGGGGTTCTTGTTCACCAGGATACGGGTCGATTTAAGACAAAGGGCTTATAATTGTTGCTGCACTTTCCAGCTCACCTTGACTTCTGTCTTGCGGCCGGCGGATGTCTGGAGCTCTTTCTTCTCTCTCTCTCTTCTCTCTCTTCTCTCTCTACCTCTCTCTCTCTCTCTCCTCTTCTCTCTCTCTCCTCTCCTCTTCCTTCCTATATGTACCGGCATCGGCAAGTGCAAAGAGGAACTGACACTCGCGTACACCACCTTTACGACGCACTCGTAGCACAAGGGTGGCAGTCTGCACATGAAGTTCTTGTGTTGGAACATTAGTAACTACAAGGTTTGTTTACGCGTGCTTTCCTTCTTAATCAGCCACCTCTGATCTGTGGAATTCTTTTCCCATATTGTTTCCTGCTGAGTTCTATCTCTCCTTCAAGCCTGCCGTTTGTGCTCATCTGCAAAATCTGCGCTAGATGGTGACACTTTTGATGCGCTTAACGCTCCTGCTTAAATAGGGTTTTCTGCCGTGAGGGGTTGTGGATATAGTATATATATATATATTAGTATAGTTATATATATATATATATATATTAATATTTATTATTTATATATATATATAATATAGTATATATATATATATAGTTATATATATATATATATAATATATATATATCTAATATTATATATGGCAAATTTGTAGTAACTGTACTGTGACTAACGAGTTAAAAGTTTGGCTGGTTTTTTATTTCGCGTCTCTCGCTCTCTCTCTCTCGGCTATATATATTTATCATGGCATCGACGATATTTTTATCATCTAAATTAAGTAGATGGCAATTGCTCAGCCTACGATATCACATTATCACTGCTTGACAATGATAATGGTGGAAGCTGAACCATCAAGTTTCTTACTAAAGTTGGTTTATAGTATATTTAAAATGTTATATCATTATAATTTGAATTTTTTTCATTTCCAAAAACTTATAAATCTAAATGTACTTGAATTATATATATTATATATATGGTATAGGTTATATATATATATATAATATATGATATATTTTATATAGGTAGTATATATATATATATTATTTATATTATATATAGGTATATTAATGGATATATATATATATAATATAGTATATATATTATAGTATATAGTATATATTATATATATATATATAATATATTATATATATATTATAGTATATATATATATATTATATCGGTCTAAAGCTGAGACATCAGTTTAACTTAGAGAAGGCAGCTACTCTTACACAAATCCTTTTTTTTTTTTATTTATTGCGTGTCGAAATATTTAAAAAAAAAAACTTATTACAGCCCATTTAGGGGGCTCGAGCCGATCCGGGGGACAGAGGGGGGACGAAGTCCCGTCGCCACGGGAGAGGCGAGGAGGACCCGACTCCTGCGATCGTTTGGCGGTTTACCCTATTTGGTATTCTTTGTGTAAATATAATAGCCAAATGTGTAAAGGAATTATTATTTTTCTTTTTTTTAACTAAATGGAATACCATAGGGTAAGACCACAAAGATGGCAGAGTCGGGGTCTCTCGGCCTCATGGTGGACGACAGGGGGGACTTCGCCCCCCTCTGTCCCCCGTCGGGCTCGACCCCCTAAATGGGGATGAATAATTTTTTCCTGAGAATATTGGGAACCTAATATTGCTAAAAAAAAAAAAAAAAAAAAAAAAAAATTCTTTCCACTTTGGTCATTCGCAATAAAGTTAAAGTCTTGACCATTATAACCACCAGTTATATTAAATATTAAATTGAATGAGGCTAAAAATAAAAGAAAGTTATTAGATTTATTATTATGTAATTATCTATTTATTATTATTATTATTTATTATTAATTATTATTATTTATTATTATTAATTATATTATTATTATTATTTTATGATTGATTATTATTATTATTTTATTATTATTATTCGTTATTATTATTGTACTAAAGATATAAGAAATGTAGTCCAGCATTTTTGTATTGCGTAAGTTACCAGTGGTTGTTTTTTGCAAAAAAATTGCGAACATCAAAATTGCAAATTATTATCAAAGTAATTGTCACGGGAACTTTCCCCAAATTAAAAACTCGTCAATACTTACGTCCCTATAGCGCAACGTTTACAGCTTGTACAAATCTTGCCTTATAATTAGGTATACTAATTTATGATAGTATATATATTATATATATATATAATAGTTATATATTATTTTATATATATATATGTTAATAGTATATCATATATTATATATTATAGTAATATATATCAATATATCTATATATATATAGTATATATGTATAGTATATATATAATATTATTATTTATATATATATATAGTATATATATATATATATATATATATATATTATATATATTAATAGTATATATAATATATATATACATATATATATAGTATATTATATAATATGTATATATCTATTTTATATATAATATATATAGTATATAGGTGTATATATATATAGGTAGTATATAGGTATATAAACATATATATATATATATATATAATATATATATAAGTTATATATATATATCTTATAGCAATTATTAGTATATATATATATAGTATGGTATATAGTATATATATATATATATATATATATATATATATATATATAGGTATATATGTATATAGGTATTAGTATATATATATAGTAGTAATAATATTTAATGACCGTAACATGATATGATATATATTTATATAGTTATATATGTTATATATATATATTATATATATAATATATATAAATATATATATATTATTTATATAAACTATATATATATATATATATATATATAGTAAGATAAATATATTATATATACTATATATATATATAATATAGTATATAATATATATATATAATATAGTATATATTTAGTTATATATATATATATATATATATATATATATAGTATATATTATAATATTATATTACTAAGGGCGATAATTTAAGATTATAGAGGGAACTAAGAGCCGATAGCGCATTCGAGCTTAGTCCCTCTAAATCTTAATTATCGCCCTTAAATTGTAGAAACAATTATAAAATTGCTTCACCAATACCCATAGTTATAACTAATTGTGAATAAATAAATTTCTAAATTAATTTTTGAGTATGAAACAATTTTTAAACAAGATTTTTATAAAATGTATATTTTTTTAACACAATTAAAGCACACTCACACATACCTATTACACATACAGACTACAAGACACACGACACACAACCATACAACATACACATTCCAAGACCATTCTTCCACTTCACATAACTCTTCTAAAGTTTTCTTTACTTTACATATAATTTTTGTTCACCTTTTAATTGTAATCCAACTTTCAAATATATATATTATATATTATAATATTATTATATATAATTATATATATAGTTGTATATATATAGGTTCTTAAGTAGTTATTATATATATATATATATGTATATATATATATAATATTATAAATTTACTGATACTATTATATATAGATATTGTATATAGTATATATATGTATATAGTATTATATATATTATATAATATATATATGTATATATATATTATTAGTAGTAGTATATATAATATTATATATTTTATATATATATATTATATAATATTCATTTAATATTATAATATATATATATATTATATATTATATATCATATTATATATAATATATATATATAGTATTATATATATAGTATTATATATAGTATAATATATTACAGTATATATATATATATATATACTATAGTATATATATATATATGATATATATATATAATATATATATATATATATATATTATTTGTATATATTATATTATATATATATATTTATATATTTAGTTTATTACTATATGTAGTACTATCTGTATTATAGTTAGTATATTATATAGTAATATATTATATTATGGTATATATTTTATTATATAGTATTATATTATTGATTTTATTTTTTATTTGATATGTACATCATAATATATAGTATATATGTTTATATTATATGGTATATTTATATATATTATAGTTATAATATAGTATATAGTATTATATTATATATATATATATTTATATATAATACTATTATATTATATTATATATATATATATATAGTAATATATATATATATGTTATATTTATATATATATAATATATATGATTATTACTATATATATGGGTATCACAACATTCACGTGCAGAACCGTATTTAAGCAGAGGGTGGTTAAGCGCTATGCAAAAGTGTCACCGATCTAAGAAACAAAATCTGCAGATGAACACAAACGCAGGCTTTAAGGAGATAGAACTCAGCATGAAACAATATGGAAACGATCCACAGATCAGAGTGGCCTGTTTAAGAAGGAAGCACCGCGGTTACAAACTTTAGTTACTAATTGTTCACACAGAACTCCATGTGCAAGACTGCACCCTTTGTGCTACGAGGCGTCGTAAAGGTGGTTGGTACGCGAGTGGTCAACTCCCCCGTTCATCTGCCGCTTGTAGTACCTATAGAAGAGAGAGAGAGAGAGAGAGAGAGAGAGAGAGAGAGAGAGAGAGAGAGAGAGAGAGAGAGAGGAGAGAGAGAGAGAGAGGAGAGAGAGAAGCGAGACGAGAGAGAGAGAGAGAGAGAGAGAGAGAGAGAGGAGATGAGAGAAAGGAGAGAAGAGAGAGAGAGAGAGAGAGAGAGAGGAGAGAGAGAGAGAGACGAGAGGGAGAGAGAGAGAGAGAGAGAGCTCCAAAGCATCGCGCCGCAAAGACAGAGAGTCAAGTGAACTGGAAAAGTACAGAACAATTTATAAGCCCTTTGGTTCTTTACTCGACCCTATCCTGGTGAAACAAGAACCCCCCCAGATATGATGGCAGTACTCCTTACAAAGGCGGATGAAACCATTGTATAGCTGGAGTAATTGAGAGGAAAAAAAGTTTCGCAGTCTAAACAAACTCCTAGCTTCAATTTTGAGGTCGCCCTATGCAACCATTGTGATGTGAGGTTTCCAAGAAAATTTTTTTTGTTTTTGAACTTGGCCAAGGGTTTTTATATTGTCAACAGGAGGAGAGACGAGAGCCGTCGTCAAAGGTATAGAAGTTAGGTGTCTTTGAGAGAGAAAGATTTGTAGAAGTTGGTTTTGAATTTCACAAGGTTGAGACGACCCTACCAGGAAATTCAATCCAGATCAGCAAGAATAGACTGGGATAGATTAAGACGAGAGGCAATTCTAGAAGTGTAAGATGGATCAGATTTGAAATGAATTGAAGAATGAAATGTCGAGTCATCGGCATATGTGTTGATAAAGTTAGATCTGCAGCTGAGAACATCGTTAATGAAAAGTAGAAGATAAGACAGAACCCTGAGAAACGTCTTTATACCTTTCAATCCTCTGCTCCTTCACAATTTCTATCTATATTTTTATTTCATTTTTTGTTTATTTTTTAATTCCCTCCCTAGTCCCTTTACATACGTTAAAAGAAGTTGTCCTCACATTTCTTTTCCTATCACAGCCCCTTGGGCCTTCCGGTGCTTCTTCTCGCATGGGTCTTTAGTCCAACTAACATTTGTTCCCCGTGGATGAGGGGGCAAGCTAAAAACTGGTCTTTCTGTTCGCCTATGACTGGGTTGCCAATTGTAGGAGACCCGAACTTTCAAGTTAACCGCCACGGGAGGCTGTCCTGCACATTGGTGCATAATCTCGGGCTCCGACGTGAAGATATGCAAGTTACGTGCGGTTCACGGGGGGTAAACTGACGTCGAGTTCCGGGAGGCTCTTCAAAAGGCAAATCCACAGCCCACCCTACGGAATGGGATACGGGAGGTTTTGTGGGTCTCCGGTTTGTGACCTATTGTGGGAAGAGGGACTACCTTTCCTTAGTATACACACTTTTCCGGTCCATCCTGTTGTTTGTTTTTATGTTTCATTTGTTTTATTGTTTTATTTGCTCATCCATGGAGATGAAGTCTGTGGTTTATTTGATACATAAATGGCTTGAAAAGATTATACGTTGTTAAACTAAGGCGCTCATAATTGCTAGCTGTCAGGCATCCCCCCTTGACCCCACCTCGGGTCCTTCTACTCCTAGACCAGCAGGTGTTATAATTATTCCTCATACTACACCTGAATGTCGTTTGCATTACCTCAGCGATTCATCGCCAGATACGCCCTCGACACCCCAGGTGCCCAAACTGTCAGAGCAATCCCGAAAAGGTGCCTCTGTCCTAGTCGTTTTCATTTATTTACTCCATATGCTGCTCCCACTCCGGGAATGCCAGCTGATGCATCATTCCCGATATATTACTTATTACGATCCCTTACCTAAAAAGCTCTTACTGACCAAAGAACCATTATTCTTATTAATTGCACTTGAAAAAGCTGTAGGAGTTGAAGGCCCCTCCAGTCACGCTAATGAAAAAGTGGGTCCCTTCTTGTTCAAGCTACTACCCGGAATCAAAGTTCTATCTTGTCATCCTTAATTAACGTCCTCTCGAAAACATCTCTTATTTTCCATTGATGAAATGAGAAACACAGTCGAAGGCACTATTTAATTCTTTAGAGCAGAAAACGAAGATATTGCTGAACGTTTTAAGGAATTACTTACAGCTGAAAGGCTTTCCTGTTACAAACGCCTTATAGGTTTTCCCCCTCGCCGATACCAAATTTCGGGTTTAACTGTTTGCTTTAGTAACCTTAACCAACTTCAATAAGGTGATAAATGGGGTTTACAAAGCCACACTGTGCCGTATGTTTTTCCCCGACCCAAACGTTCCTTTAAATGCCAACGGTTTGGTCATCCCCGAAAATACCAGGGAACCGCATGACATATGCTTAGTCTGCTGAAAAGAATTTCCACAAATTCCCTGTGAAAAACACACCAACACTGGAAAAACTGCGGATGACTCACCAGTCGCCGTGGATCTTCCTTACAATGCCCGTCTTACTTGCTTGAACACAGAAGGTTTTGGAGTTATGTGCATTACAGAAATTGAGCAGTGAGAGATGCATACGCACCAGCTCAAAGACAAATATCCAAGACATTCGCAATCCTATCCTACAATTGCAACAATCCCTTCGCCTCAGTGTGCGTGTTAATCCACCCACACAGCTCCATTGAAGTAGCACTTTTCCTCAAAATTCTAGTGAAACTCAAGCAGTTACTGCAACCTACCCAACTGCATTGCCTATACTACCTACTTTCAAATAATACAAAAGCAGCCATTGATCCATTCTCCCGTTCAAAATGCCATCAACAATCCTACTCCGAGTACTAGTTTTCAACCAACCAACAATGAAAATAAGTTCGTTCACCCAATACATAGCTTGGAGGGCATTTTCTGCCAAGATATTATGTCCTATACCCTCCCCATGAGTTTGATAAACTCATGTAAGAGTTGCATCTAAGTCCCCTAATCTGTCTCCCATAGGTACTCGATGTCCTGAAAAAGATGTTCCTAACCTTCTGACGGATATCAATATATCTTTAGATGTATTGATCGTTTCACTCGTTGGTAGGAAGCCATCTCTTTCAAAACTGCTACTACTTAATCCATATCCAAGTCTTTTATTGCACGGTACAGTATTCCTCTTTCCGTCACCAGGGATCAAGGTACACAATTTGAATCTTTCCATTGGAGAGATTTAATGAGTCTCCTTAGCTCAGAAAGTATCCGAACAACAGCTTACCCAGTAGCAGAACGAACTCGTAATCGTTTTTAATCCAGGCTGAAGGCATAGTTTACCAGCTCACCCTCGTGCATGAGCCTAGATGCTAAATCTTCGTTCTTGTTTAACTTCTGGGCATGTGGTGGTTTGTCCGGCACCGGCTCTTCGAGAGGATTCTTCAAGTGCACAGCTGATGGAATTGGTTCTATAAGTCCTCTTTCGCCTTGTCTGGGTTTATATCTTTTCAATCAGTCGTCTCCTTTTCTTCATCGGTCCTTTCTCTCTCTGACCGTGGTGTTTTTGCGGTGGGCGTCACCAGCTGAGGAGCTGTCGTGCTAGCTAGACAACTATTCTGATTCACGGCCACCTAACGATTCACTCCTTCATTCCGAAAGACTTTTAACCCTCTAAAAATAATCCTCGTTCGACATGACTCTCTTTCAAGCCTTCGGTTCAACAGTCCTGTTCAAGGTTCTCAGCGTGCAGAGTTCTTACCTATCCAGCGCCTTTGCGCGCTCCTGGAACTCGTTCCTGCATTGATTCGTTCTTCGACCCTTCGGAATTTTCGACTCCTCTAGTATTTGGTCGGATTTCCTGTTTTCTTTAAGTAGCGGCTCCGTTGCGCTCTCTCATGTTCCCTCACCTCCTCCTTTCCCGTCTCTACCGCTAGCAGCTTTTTGCTTTTCTTCCACCAGGCAGCCGTCCTTGATCGGAACTACTCGCCATTTCTTCATTGTTTTTGTTTCACGTCGTACGAGTGATTAGGAGCATTGTGTTTTTTGTTGGGTCGCAGAGTTCGGTTGGCCTTCTCCGACTCATGTCACCGATTAGTCGCTCTGATAGGGGTGCTGGTAGCCTAAGCCTGGCAGCGGCGGCAGTGTCTATCTTGATTGGTGTCTTTTTTTTCCTTGTCCGCTTTGCGAGTGTTTAAGGTCCTTTCGTAAGTCATTGACGCTAACGGTATATTGCGAAGTAATGCATTTTATTTTTTCATGCATTACAGTGCATTTTTGAGAATATAGGTATCATCATTTAATAAGCTGGTGTCTGAATCTTACCTCAAATTTGAACAGCAAACACAGTTTTGCAAAAAATAAAAAGTGTTCTTGTTGGAAGGTTGAGACTCGTATTCTACAACTTCTTCCAAGTTAACTAACTACAAGCTCCCTTAAGGACAAAAACGTAGCTAACTGTTTTGAGCTCTTTTAAGGAATGAAGATGTAAGAATGTAGTGGACACTTATGAACTCTTCAACGAAATATGAAAGGTTACCTGTTTGAGAATATTTAGTGACTAGGAATTAGTTAACTTTGAGTCAAATTGTAGGAAGGAATGGAGTTAACGTGTTGAGCTGCTATTAGGTAGGACAGGTAAAATAGTGTTAACTTTGAGCATCAATAGTAAGGGGACATAAATAAATTAACTTAAAGAGGTTCAAGCCGGATTTAGTGGGAAAAAAAGTTAACTTGAGACTATCATTTGTGCGTATCTAATAAGTCTAATAAAAGATATTTCAGAGGAGCTACAGTCTGTTGACAAGTGAAGATAAAAAAAAATAATTAGGTTTTCTTGGGTTTGCTATAAGCATGTCCGATTATATAATAACGTAAAAGATTAACACAACACAACACTAGAATTACGATAAGCATTATCAGATGACTCTTTCTCCCCTACGAGCTTAGAGGTTATTCATTTTTATGAAACTCTGATTCCATGTTAACTAAATATTCTCCATCATAATCTCATGTCTTCTTTCCACCCCTTAGATGTAATTATAACCCTACTTCAGACCAAATCGTACTCTTATAGAAGATAATCCGACTAAAGATCCGAGTTTGATTTTGAATTTCTGAATCAGATTCAGGTTCAATTCCCAATATTGAAGTTCATTCAAACTCGATTCCATCCATATAGGAACATCCTATTTTCAAACCACATTCCGCAGTCCTATTCCGTTCTTTGATTCAAAGATTTATTGTTCAAACCCAATTCCGCTGTCCTATTATGATTGCGTTCTCAGATTTTGATTCCGTTCTTCAAACCCAAATCCGCTGTCTTAATCCGGTTCGGAGATTCCGCTGTTGTGTTATAATATTCTGACTCCGTTCTCAAAATTTAATTCCTCGATTCAGTTCTTCAAATCCAAATTCGCTTTCCTTCGATGCTTGGGATTTGCCCGTTTTCCTACGTGCGCGTGCTAATGCAGACATTTCCTGAAGTATCCAGATTCTTTTTTAGATGTAATGCAGTTCTGATATTTGTTATTTTCTTAAAAGAAACATAGCTTATTGGGGATTACAGAACATGTACACAATAAGAAGGATTAATAACCTTAATTCCTTATTTTACCTTTTATAGCAACAAAATATATTAGTTAAAAAATTTGTTGCTGTATCGTCTTAATTTTTTTTGTTTTAAGCAGTAATTTCTCATTCAGAGCTTTAATGCGAAATTTAATTCTAGATGTGAAAAATAAATTGAAACTCATTGTTGAAGTGGTATTTAATATATAATAATAAATGGAGTATTGAAGAAGATAAAATGTGTCATTTTGTAGTTGGCAAGACTAGTGACGGAAAGCACAGGACACATAACTGAGTAGATTGGACGATAAAGCAAAATAGAAAAATATGAATAACCGCAATATTCTTTAAAAGAAATTTTACAGAATTATATATTAAAATTGATCTTGAGAAACTATTGTCATTTGGTTATGAGTGATTTGATATAGGAGAATAGAGGTCTCCAGTAAATTTTTAGATTAATATGTATAGTATATATAGTATAGTATTATATGATATATATTATATAGTTATTATATTATTATATTATATATATTATATTTATATATATATATATGATAACATATATATATATTAATATTATATATATAATTAGTTAGTATATATTATAAATAGAATTTTTTGTTTATTATAGTCGATATACTATATATATATATATATATATATATATAGTATATCTATATATATATATATATATAGGATATAATTATATATATTTAGATTATAGATTAAGAGAAATACCACTTATAAAATGATTTCAAATATGAAAACAGTTGCCTCATAATCTATGTTTTTTCAACAATTTTAAAAGGAGAAATTACATTACCCATGAGGTAAGCTTGAAAATCAATACACATGTTTTTCGACAAAGAACAAACATATAAATGCTAGGCGAGGTGTGGGAGGTTGTAAATACAAGATGACATTAATGCAGGTTTTTCATGAAAAAGTAACCTCCTATCGTTTTTTTTCTCCCCTCCACAATATTTTTAGTCGAGCCAATCTCTTTGTTTCACATCCTTTTTTCAATAATTTTTTTCAGACATGTAGAACACAGTTAGATTCAACGTTCGTTATTGACATCGCATCCCTTTTTAATAAAACGAGCATTTTTATAAGCATGACCATTTTCCCCAGTACAAAGTTTAATAAATTGAGGAAATGAAAGTCTGTCCATATATTAATAATCACCATACGAGTCACGCCTTTTTCATTGCAGCAAATTTTGTGAAAGTGTTTGTGAAATTAACCATCATATTTAGGCAGTAGCTTAGGTTTTCAAACTGGAAATTTATATATAGTATATATATTATATATATATATATTATATAATATTTATAATATATATATTATTATATTATATATATATATATATATATATTTAATATATATATATATATATATATATATATATATATAATACTATATGCAAATATAAATAAAAACCATACATGAAATAATATGTTGTTACTGTGTTATTGTATGGTAGTGAGACTAATTGGTCTGGAAAATAAGAAGTATGATGCCAAAGTTCAATGTGTCAGATTGACAATCTTAGGGCATGCTAAGGTGTGAGAAGAATTAATAAATATGAGGAATGAACTTATTAGAGGGATGTGTGGTGTGGAGAAGGGGTAAATGAGAGAAATTAAATGAAGTATGTTGAGATGGTTTTGTCATGTGGAAAGGATGAATGAATAGTCGGTTGGTTTAAGCGGGATGTTAACGTGGCGAGTGTGGTTTGGGAACCGAACCGGCTGGGAACCGAAGAGGAGTGGATTGAGTCGGTTGAACGAATGTTATGAAAGGAGGAAATGTGAGTTTGGTAGAAGGCGAGAAGAAAGGTGGGTAATAGGAGTGAATGGCGGGGGATTGTGAGGGGTATTGGTTGCTGGCCCATAGGCCAAGGTGATGAACCCTTTAAATGACGGATCTACCAAGTGAGGGTGCATTCGCCTGTCCCATAAGCTTTTAGGGGTGGATTTTCGAACTGCGATGAGTTTCGCTATTAAATGTACTGAGGGGGCGGGTAAGCGCTGGCGCTTTCTTTTGACTTTATGTCATGCTCTTCTAACTAGCTTTTCTTTTTCCGACTGCTCGTCACGCACCTTTATCCCATTTCTTTGCGGAAATATAAAGGAGATAAAGAAGAAAAAAATGTAAATAAATAATAGATGTTAATAAGATTTTTTGCCTCGAGCGTGTAAGTGTGGATATGAATGTGAGTGAACAAATATTAAAGTACAGTCTTTTTGTATGCCGAAGATGGTGTAGAATTAATATGGTTATGGCAAATTTTTTATTGGTGGTTCTTGTACTTGAGGGAATCTTAAAACTGCTATAAGAATCCTTCTGTTTGAGATAAACAAAACACATTATATCTATATATATAATAACATATAATATGTATATATATATATAAATATATAAAATATATATATATATATATATATATTATATATATATATATATATATATATATATATAATATATATATATTGCGTCTATGTACAGGAGCACACGGCTCACAAGAAATCGGCTAACACTGGGGCGGAGCTGAAAATCGAACAGTCACTGGTGGCGTCCTGGCATGTACAATTTTGAATGTCAGGGAAAATTTGAATGGCGAAATGAATATTCAGTCGAAAAAAATAAAAAATAGACTAAATTATATCTTAATATAAATAGTCTACTAATTACAATAAAGAATATTCACTTCTTGAAGATACAAGAAAATAGAGCTGTTGCTAAAGTGGGAAAATTCAGATAAGATATAGGATAATCTTTCAGACGGTGTTATGGACCGAAAAGTAGGAAAATGACAACGGCGAATAAGGTCCAGATGGGAACAATCAATGAAGACATGACGAACAGATTCTGGGATGTGGCAACGGCAAAATTTGCAAATTGTAGTGGGGTCCCGTGATAAACCTAGTGACTGTGAGTGATATTGGTGTGGCCAAAACAGACGGTGTGAAAAGTATCCACTTCGGGTAAGTGCTCTTTCGTCGCTGGGAAGAATACCTCTCCACCAATGTTCGGCTTTAATAATTTTCTGTTTCGCTCCCCGCTCCCGACTCATCTTGCTTGGCCCTGACCCTCTCTCTCTAAATCTAGCAACCCTGCTTGTTAAAGGCATCATTCTGTCTCATTCGTATGTTTACAGTGAATTTTACTCGCAATGTTTACTGACGGCTCGAAAATAGGGGACATTGAGGGCGCATCTGCTGTATTCCTGACCGCAAACTCTCCCCAACGCTCCCATCATGCCTCAAATTATTACGGGAGAATTATGGGCTATATGATGCCTTGTCCTCGACATTCTAATCCTTTACCAAGACCACTCTTATGTCATTTATTCAGATCGCTCAGCGCCCTCCAAGCGCTTTAAACCCCTTATTCTAAAAAACACAATGGTATCTGCTCTTGCAACAAATTTCTTCGGCTGCTCCACTCCCGCAAGAAACAAATTAGCTGGACCCCTCTCATGTTGGGGTAACTGGCAATAAAATCGCCCGTATAGAGTTGGCCAAAAGGCCACTCTTCGTTTCGGACGCTGTTCCAGGTACCTCCCGCTTGCCATTCGACAAGGCCGCCTCCATTCAACTGATTACTACCCTGTTCTCCGACAAGGCTTTCAATCTTGTTGGCAAGAGCGCTTGACGAGTGATTAGCGGGGAGCGAACACAGAAAATATAAAGCCGAACATTGGTGAGAGGTATTCTTCCCAGCGACGAAAGCACTTACCCGAAGTGATACTTTCACACCTCTGTTTTGGCCACACCAATATCACTCACAGTCACTATGTGCTCACGGACCTCCTCCATCTGCAATTTTGCCCATCGTCATACCGCAATTCTGTTCGACATATTCTTCATTCGATTGTCCCCCCACATGAAGGCATATAGCGTCGTATTTTTCCTACTTTGGGTAAGTCCCATAACCCTTCGAAAAATATTGTCCCATACTCTTATTGAAGCTTCCCACTTTTAGTAGTAACTCTATTTTCTTGTATCTCCAAGACAAGCGAATAATTCTTTACAATATAGGATTTTTTTTTATGTAATATTAGGACTATTTATAATTTAAGGATATAATTTTAGTTATTTTTTATTTATTTTTTCGACGGAAATATTTTTCGCTTTATGAATTTTAATTCCATTCAAAAATATGTTACATGATATTAATAGACCATGATGTAGATTTTTCAGCTCAGTGTAGCCGATTCTTTGTGAGCCGTGGTGGAGCTGTACATCTTTCATGATATATTACTTATTATATATAATTATATATATATATATATATATATTATATATATTATATATATAATATTATATATATTATATAATATATATATTATATATATAATATATATATATTATATAGATGTGTGTGTGTGATCTAAACAGAGATTTTATACAGTTTAAGATTCCTCAAGTACAAGAACCACCAAAAAATTTGCATACCATATTTAATTTACACCATTTCGGCATACAAACAGTACTGTAACTTTTAATATTTTGTTTCACTCACATTTCATATCCACAACTTTACACGCTCGAGGCAAAAGTCTATTAAACATGCTATTATTTATTTACATTTCTTTCTTTCTTTCTTTATCTTCCTTTATTTTCCCAAGAATGGGAGTAAGGTGCGTGACGAGCATCGGCAAAGAGAAAAGCAGTAGAAGAGCATGACATAAGTCGAAAAGAAAGCCCAGCCTATACCGCCCTCCTGCAGTACCATTCATTAACGCGAGGAAAACTCATCGCAGTCAGAAAATTCCACCTCAGGCTTTATGGGACAGCGATGGACCCTCACTATGGTAGATCGTCAGTTTAAGGGTTCAATCCTTGGCTATGTGGCCACAACCATTACCCGCCTCACATCCCGCCATTCACTCCTGTTTAACACTTTCTTCTCGCCTTCTACCAAACTCACATCTTCTCTCCTTCATACATTCGTTCACCGACTCAATCCACTTCTCTTCGGTCTCCAGCGGTCGGTCCCAACACACTCGCACTATACATTACATCCCCCCGCTTAACCAACCGACTATCATTCATCCTTTCCACATTGACCAATCTCAACATAACTTTCATTTCATTCTCATAGATTACCCCTTTCTCCATACCACACATCTCTCTAATAAGTTCATTCCTCATTTTATTAATTCTCTCACACCTAAAACACCCCTTAAGATTGTGCATCTGAACACATTGAACTTTGGATCTATACTGTCTTATTCCAGACCATAGTCTCACTACCCTACAATAACACTTGCTCCCATGTTTTACTATTATGGTTTTTCCATTTTATTTCATATATATATAATATAAATATATATTATATATATATAATATATAAGTAATATATATTAAGTATATATATATATATATAGTATATATATATATATATTTATAATATATATATATATATATATATATATATATATACTATATATTAAATTTCAGTTTGACAGCCTTAAGCTATGCCCTAAATGATGCGGAATTTCAACACTTTCCATCACAAATTTGGCTGCAATGAAAAAGGCGTGACTCGTATGGTGATTATAGATTTGTGGGACAGACACTCATGTAATCAGTTCATTAAACTTTGTACTGGGGAATGTGGTCTGCTCATTACAAGGGCTCTTCCTATAAGAAAGGGATCAATGTCAATATGTGCGATGATTTTAACTAGTGTTCTACCTGTGGAAAAAAGTTATTGAAATGGATGTGTGAAACAAGAGATTGTCGCTATAAAATATTGTGGGAGGGGAAAAACGAGAGGAGGTTAAACTTTTCAATGAAAATGTAAGTATCTATTTAAACTCATGGTAGCTTTGAATATTGTTTCGTTCTTTCGAAAAACTGTTATTGATTCAAGCTTGCCTATGGTAATGTAATTTCTCCTGTTAAATTGTTTGAAAAAATAGATTATGAGGATGTTTCATATTTGAAAGTCATTGATAGTGGTATTCTCTTCAATCTATAATTTATATATATATATATATTATATATATATATTATATATATATATATATAAACATATATACTATAATATATATATATATTATTATAATATATATAGTATATATATATAATTAATTATATATATATATATTATATATATGTGTATATATATATTATATATTAGTGATATACGTATATATAATTATATATTGTATATCTCTTATATATATAAATATATATATATATATATAATAAAATTTTATGGAGACCTTTATTCTTATATCAAATCACTCATAACCAATGAACAATAGTTTCTCAAGAATCAATTTTATATCTAATTCTGTAAAATTATTTTTAAAGAATATTGCGGTTATTCATATTTTTCTTTATTTTGCTTATCGTAATTCTAGTGTTGTGTTGTGTTCCGTCACTAGTCTTGCCCTACAAGATGCATTTTTCTTTTTAATACTCCATTATTATTATTATATTAAATATTTCAACATATGTTTAATTTATTTTTCCCATCTAGATTAATTTCGCATAAAGTCTGAATTGAGAAATAATGTTAAAAAAAAATAAGACGATACAGCATAAAATTATTGAATCCCGTTTTCTGTTGCTATAAAAGGTCAAGGGTGTAAGGTTATTAATCCTTCTTATTGTGTACATGTTCTGTAATCCAATAACGCTATGGTTTCTTATAGAAAATAACAAATATAGAACTGTTAATTAAAAAAGAATCTGGATATCAGGAATGTCTGCATTAGGGCAGTGGAAACGGAATAAGACAAAGGAAAGCGAATTTGGATTTGAAGAACTGAATCGAGGAATTAAATTTTTAGAACGGAGTCAGAATATTATAACGCAACAGCGGAATCTCCGAACCGGATTAAGACAGCGGATTTGGGTTTGGAGAACGGAATCAAAATCTGAGAACGCAATCATAATAGGACAGCGGAATTGGGTTTGAAGAACCGAACCTTTGAATCAAAGAACGGAAAAGGACTGCGGAATGTGGTTTGAAAATAGGATGTCCCTATATGGATGGAATCGAGTTTGTATGAACTTCAATATTGGGAATTGAACCTGAATCTGATTCATAAATTCAAAATCAAACTCGGATCTTTAGTCGGATTATCTTCTAAATAAGGCCACGCTTTGGTCTGAAGTAGAGTTATAATTACATCTAAAGAGTGGAAAGGAGACGATTTATGGGATTATGAAAGAGAATGATATTCAGTTAACATGGAATCGGAGTTAAACAAAAATGAATAACCTCTAAGCCCGTAGGGGAGAAAGCGTCATCTGATAATGCTTATCGTAATTCTAGTGTTGTGTTGTGTTAATCTTTTACGTTATTATATAATCGGACATGCTTTATTTTAAACCGAGAAAACCTATTATTTTTTTTTATCTTCACTGTCAACAGGACTGTAGCTCTTGAATATTTTATAGACTTTTAGATAGCAAAATGATAGTCTCTAAGTTAACTTTTTTGTCCTTGTTGAACTCTTAAGTTAATTATTTATGTCCTTATCGAGCTCAAAGTTAACGCTATTTATGTCCTCATAGAGCTCAAAGTTAACTCCATTCCTGTCCTTATAGAGCTCAAAGTTAACTATTTCTGTCCTTATATTGCTCAAAGGTAACCTTTCATTTCGTATAGAGTTCTGTTGTTCACTCTATTTATGTCAAAGAGCTCAAAGTTAACTGTTTTTGTCCTTAAGAGCTTGTAAGTTAACTCTGAAGAAGTTGTAGAATACGACTCAACTTCCAACAAGAAACTTTTTTTTTTGAATAGCAGTCGCTGTTCAAATTTGAGGTAAGATTCAGACACCAGCTTATTAAATGATGATATATCTTGCTGGTGGAGATAATTGCATGAAAAATAACCATTACTTCGCAATATACCGTTAGCGTCAATGACTTACGAAAGGCCTAACACTCGAGGGACAGGAAAAAAACTGAATCGATGGAACTGCCGCCGCTGCCAGGCGTAGGCTACAGCACCCCTTCAGAGCGATAATCGGTGAAGAGTCGGATAGGCCAACGAACTCTGCGACCAAAATGTGATCTATCTGCTGACGTGAACAAATGAGCATGGCGGAGGTAGTTCCGATCAAGGAGGCTGCGGTGGGGGAGAAAGAAGCTGTTAGGGTAGAGACGGGAAGGAGGAGGTGAGGACATTGGAGGGGAAGGAGGTTTAAGAAAAAGGAATCGAAATACCTAGAGGAGTCGGAAAATTCCGAAGTCGAGACGATCAATGCAGACGAGTTAGGAGCGCGAAGGACGCTGGATGGTAAAGAACTCTGCACGACTGAGAACCTTGAAAGGACTGTTGAACCGAGGTTGAAGAGAGTCATGTCGAACGAGGATATGTGTAGAGGTTAAAGGTCTTTCGGAATGAAGGAGTGAATCGTTAGGTGGCGTGATGATGTTGGTCTTAGCTACACGGCACAGCTCCTCAGCTGGTGAGGTCAGAGAGAGAGAGAGGATCCGATGAAGGAAAAGGAGACGACTGTGAAAAGATTAACCCAGACAGGCGTAAGAGGAGTTATAGACCAATTCATCAGCTGTGCACTGAAGATCTCCTCGAGACAGTGCGGGATGGCCCAGCAAGTACAGAAGAAGAAACTTTAGTGCTAGGCTCTAATGCAGAGGCTTGAGCTGTAAACTAGTGCCTTAGCTGCCGATAGAAAGATATATTCAGTTCGTTTGCTTACTGGGGTCAAGCTGTTGTCGGATACTTTTTCTGAGCTAGAGGAGACTCATTCAATCTCTCCAGAGTGGAGAAGATTCGAATTCTGTGGGTAGCACTTGATCCCTGGTACGGTAACAGAGGAATTACTGTAGTCCGTGCAATAAAAGACTTGGCATTATGGATTAAGTAGATAGCAGTTTTGAAGAGTGGCTTCTACCAACGAGTGAAAACGATCAAAATAATCTAAAGATATATTGATATCCGTCAGAAGTGTTAGGAACATCTTTTTCAGGACATCGAGTATACCCTATGGAGACAGATTAGGGGACTTAGATGCAACTCTTACATGAGTTTATCAAACTCATGGGGGGGTTACGGACATATATCTTGGCAAGAAATGCCTTCCAAGCTATGTATTGGGTGAACGAACTTATTAGTTTCTTTGTTGGTTGGTTGAAAACTAGTGACTCGGAGTAGATTGTTGAAAGGCAATTTTGAATCGGGAGAGATGGATCAGTTGGCTCTTTTGTATTATTTGAACGTAGGTAGTATAGGCAATGCAGTTGGGTAGGTTGCAGTAACTGCTTGAGTTTCACTAAGAATTTTGAGGAAAAGTGCTACTTCAATTGGAGCTGTGTGGGTGTGATTAGCACGTCACACTTGAGGGAGGTAAGGTTGGTTGCAATTGGTGAGGATAGGTTATTCTGAGTATGTCTTGGATATTGTCTTTTGAGCTGTGTATGGCAATCTCTCCCTGCTCCAGTTGTCTGTATGGGCGCTAACTCCAAACACCTCCTGATAATACGAACATCACAAGGGCATTGTAAGGAGAGCGCAACTGTGGTGTCATCCGCCGCCTTTTTGCAGTGTGGTGTGTTTTCCCGGCGAAGTGTGATTCTTTTTCAGCATGGAAGGACTGAAGGCATATGTCATGCGGTGTCGCTGCGGTATTTTCGGATGGAACCAAAACCGTTCTGGCATTTAAAGGAACGATTGGGTCGGGAAAAACAGTACGGGACAGTTGTGGCTTGTAAACCCAATTGTTCACCTTTGAAGTTGGTTAAGGGTAGCTAAAGGTCAACTAACATTAAACGAGGATTTGCGGGTAATCCAGGCGAGGGGAAAACTATAAGGTTTGTAACAGAATATCCGCGTTTCAGCTGTCGATTTCCTTAAAATGACAGCTAATTATTCTTCGTTTTTCTGGCTCTAAAGAATAATAAGGTGCTTCGATGTGTTGTGTCTCAATTTCATCAGAGGTGGAAATAAGAGAGATATTTCCGAGAGACGTTAAATATATGCATTCTTTAAGATAAGAAATTTGGTTCCGGGTGAGTAGCTTCTGAACAGGAAGGTGACTCTCACTGTTTATCATTAGCGTGAGCTGGAGGGTGGTCTTATATCTCTCTATATATTAGCTTTTTTGATGACAAGATAGAACTTTGATTCCGGGTAGTAGCTTGAACAAGAAGGGACCCACTTTTTCATTAGCGTGACTGGAGGGGGCCTTCAACTCCTAAAGCTTTTTCAAGTGCATTATTAAGAATAATGGTTCTTTGGTCAGTAAGAGCTTTTTAGGTAAGGGATCGTAATAAGTAATATATCGGGAATGATGAATCAGCTGAAAGTACCTGAGAGGGAATAGCATATGGAGTAAATAAATGAAAACGGCTACGACGGAGGCACATTTTCGGGATTGCTCTGACAGTTTGGGCACCTGGGGTGTCGAGGGCGTATCTGGCGATGAATCGCTGAGGTAATGCAAACGACATTCAGGTGTAGTATGAGGAATAATTATAACACCTGCTGGTCTAGGAGTAGAAGGACCCGAGGTGGGGTCAAGGGGGGATGCCTGACAGCTAGCAATTATGAGCGCCTTAGTTTAACAACGTATAATCTTTTCAAGCCATTTATGTATCAAATAAACCACAGACTTCATCTCCATGGATGAGCAAATAAAACAATAAAACAAATGAAACATAAAAACAAACAACAGGATGGACCGGAAAAGTGTGTATACTATAAGCAAGGGTAGTCCCTCTTCCCACAATAGGTCACAAACCGGAGACCCACAAAACCTCCCGTATCCCATTCCGTAGGGTGGGCTGTGGATTTGCCTTTTGAAGAGCCTCCCGGAACTCGACGTCAGTTTACCCCCCGTGAACCGCACGTAACTTGCATATCTTCACGTCGGAGCCCGAGATTATGCACCAATGTGCAGGACAGCCTCCCGTGGCGGTTAACTTGAAAGTTCGGGTCTCCTACAATTGGCAACCCAGTCATAGGCGAACAGAAAGACCAGTTTTTAGCTTGCCCCCTCATCCACGGGGAACAAATGTTAGTTGGACTAAAGACCCATGCGAGAAGAAGCACCGGAAGGCCCAAGGGGCTGTGATAGGAAAAGAAATGTGAGGACAACTTCTTTTAACGTATGTAAAGGGACTAGGGAGGGAATTAAAAAATAAACAAAAAATGAAATAAAAATAT
>JABUQX010058786.1:0-2500 GCA_015478945.1 Trachelipus rathkii
TAAAAATTTAAATATATTATTATTATTTATTTATATATTATGTTATTTATTATTAATTATATTATCTTAATGTATATTATTTTTAATATATTAATTATTATTATGGTTATTATTATTAATTATTTATTATTTAATTATTTTATAATTATAAATATAATTTTATAACTTATTGTTAATTAATTATATTTCGTGGTCTCAAAGGACCGATCAACTTGTGTGTATGCAATTATAATTAGTAGTAATATTATATACCTCTTATTCATGATACTAGTGATATAAGAAATTAATCTTATATTATTATATAATTTATAATTGCTTATTATGTAGTTGTTAATAATATAATGATGTATAATGTAAAGTACATGTAATTTTCTTATATCCATGATAGTTTTAAAATTTGAAAGATTTTGATCTTATCTTCATATATTATTGATTATTTGATATACCTAATATCATGTAGCCATATTATATGATTATTTATTATTATTTAATATTAATTATATATATTATTTTAATTATTTAATTATATTATTATATATATATTTATATATATATATATATTATATATATATATATATATATATATATATATATATATATATAATATATATATAAGGCTTAATTGAATCTTTCGTCTGAGCGCAAAATTGTTAGAGTCCAAAACTGATATATCGATAGATATTTATTGGTGATCCCCATGCAGAGACCTATTCAAATAGTCATTTTTATAAACAAAGAAGTGGCGCCATTTTTAATTTTGATATCATTGAGCCATGTTTACTTCGCTATTGCTGTGCAAATTTATATTTAAAGTTTTATTTACTCGATTTTAAATATGAATTTATATGATCTTATTCCCACATTAGTGTTTCCATAACTTAATTTGTGAAATTTTAATTTCTACTGTAAAAGTAACATATTTGAAGCACAAGACCGTTTTGAAGCTTCTTTGGAAGCTATTGCAAGGAGATAGTTACCTTTAAACTAGGGATGTACCGATAGTATCGGTATCAGTATCGGTCATTTTTGGGGGTATCGGTATCGGTATCGGTTAATATGGCCGATACTTCTTACTTTTTGGGTGAAGAATTATGAGAAACTTTTAGATTCTATAATAAATCTAGTTTCGATATATAAACGGTAGTGATGGGACGATGAATCGGCATCGTCATCGGGAAAATCGGCATATTTTTTCTCAATCGTCATCGTCCTCGTCATGGCAATTTCTGCCTATTATTTTGCGGATTAAGTGAAGAAATATTACACCAGAAACTGGAGAAAGATTGTTTCTGCATCATAATTTAAGAACTCTAAATTTAAAGTACTAGAATTTTGTATCTGTCCATGGTCTCGTATATTAAATTTTTTTTAAATCAATGCTTGGAAGATACTTACTATATATTAAAATTACATAAAATATCAAGTTGAAATATAAGGAACATGAATTATTTTATAATTAAATAAATCATTATTTTTAATCAAGAGAAATTATTCTTATTAATCAAGAAAAATTATTATTATTATTATTATTATTATTATTATTATATTATTATTATTATTATTATTATTATTATTATTATTATTATTATTATTATTATTATTATTATTATTATTATTATTATTATTATTATTATTATTATTATTATTATTATTATTATCCCTAACCTTTTGCTCTTGTCTGAGACCCAGATATAAGAATTCATCCTATAACTGTTTAATATATCCACACTATAACTTATTTCACAATTCCCTCTAAAGAGTGAAGTATGTTCTATGTAAAACATTAATACTCTGTAAACACGTCTTCGAAAAATCTCGAATCTCCCTAACTTCGATGTTTTGTGGCTTGAAATCTTTCTTCCTTCTACTACAATAGTGATGTGCTTCTGCTACTGTTTTTCTAACATAAAAGATTTTCAGTCTTTTTTGGAATATCCTACTACTTCCAGCGAGACTGTTGTATCTTCTCATCCTCTATATAGGGGATTTAAATAGTACAGAACACTGATTTGGTTGGGCTCTCTCCCTACTGATCCAAGTGGGGAGGGGGCTGAATCATTCAGCATTCTCAAATATCTGGAGCAACTACACACAGTCAGGATCGTCCGAACCAATTCTTGAACACACCGTACCTATGTTTCACCACTAGTCCTCTCACTATAAATACACCCCTTTCCGCTCCTATTGGGTAAATTCTGAGACGCACAGACGCTATAATCTCTTCATTTTATTAATACTTTCTCTCCAACAGCTCCATCCTGTCCTATGCGTTTTTTCTGGAACTTTAATCGGGCCAATTGTGGGTCTTGCGTCGCTTTTACGCTAATTACAATTGGAGTTACTGCTTTGTCTCTGAAGTTGCTTCTACTTCTGCCGATAAGGTGGGAGCTGTAATCGTTGATGGGATAAGCAAGTTCATTCCTTCTTCAACTAAATCTTTTTATCCTCA
Organism: Trachelipus rathkii; assembly: GCA_015478945.1. Lineage (NCBI taxonomy): Eukaryota > Metazoa > Arthropoda > Malacostraca > Isopoda > Trachelipodidae > Trachelipus > Trachelipus rathkii. The sequence continues at coordinate 2,450 of JABUQX010058786.1, forward strand.
AAATCCATGGTTCGATCGTGTTTATTCTCTGGCCATTCAGGCCTAGAGACA
>JABUQX010058786.1:12500-21777 GCA_015478945.1 Trachelipus rathkii
AAACTACTGTCCATGGTGTGATCTAACTAGCAACTATGTCCTACTATATAACTGGAGGTTTTTATACACTGGGACAGCTCTAAATGTTATGATATTATTTGCCATTAGAATATATGAATAATTTATTTACCTTTTCAATTTTTACAGATACAAAAGGTTTTTATAAAAGTGTGCCAAGTGCAGGACTTTGTGGAGAATATGGGATAATGCTTTTTTATATAACCAAATAGGTTGGAGTCATTTAATTTAAAATGAATTTGATTCGAAAAGCTATTATTTTAATCCGGATCAGGTAAAATAATTTATTCTTCGTAGCCATCATTCCATCACAGCTAGCTACTAGCTAGGCAGTTTTGAAGGGACATCGATAGCTTAGTATCTGTAAAACTAAACTAGGTTTAGAATAGTGGAATATATATATATATATTATATATATATATATGATATTATATAATATTATAATATATATATATATTATATATTATATATATATATATATAGTAATATATTATATATATATATATATGAGTATGTATGACGATAGCGAGTCGTGTGTAAGAACATTTTGTTCATACATACCAAAAGTTATTGGTTTAATATTAGCAGTGAGGTAACGCAAGGATCTGTTTATGGTCTCCTTAGTTATTTAATTTGTATATGGTTGCGGTGATGGAAGAATAAGACTTAGGGGAAGGTGTTTAATGATGGAGAGTGGAGGTGCCATGCATGTTGATAAGCGAAATGATTTTTTGTATGGAGAGTTCGAAAGTAAATGTAGACAAGAGTAAGGTTATGGTAGTGAGAGAGGAGAGATCGCGGTGTGAGGTACTTTTGGATGGTGAACAATTGGAGCAAGTTTCAGTTTAAATATTTAGGATATATGTTTGATGAAAAGGGAACAAATAACGCAGAGTGTAGTAGGAAAGTTGTGAATATATGGATGGTGGCAGGTGAAATTAAATCCTTGATAGATGTAAACTGAGTAAGTCTTCAATGCGCTAGGGTTTTGCGAAAGGGTATGTTGTTATCCGTGCTAATGTATAGTAGTGAAACTATGGTATGCAATTAGAGGTATAGATCTAATGTACAATGTGTTCAGATGGGAAATCTTAGAGGCTTGTTATGTCGAGAAGAATTGACAAAATGAAGAATGAACGCATTAGGGAATTGTGTGGTGTGAAGAAAGGCGTAAATGAGAGCATAAACGAGAGTACATTGAGATGATTTGATCATTGAAAAGGATGGATGATTGTCGGCTGGTTAAACGGGTGTAAAGTGGGGAGTGTGCTGTTGATAATCGACTGGCTGGAAGACCGAAGAAAAGTAGATTGAATCTATAAAAGAGTGTCTGAGGGAGAGATATGAGAGTTTGGTAGAGGCCAGAGAAAAGTTGCATAATAGAAGTATATGGCGGGGTTTTGAGGATTTAGGTCGTGGACTGCCTGGTCCAAGGGATGAGCTCTAATTAGGAAAATACCACAGTGGAGGTTCGTCGTGTCTCGTGAAGCCACAGCGTGATTTTTTTTTACTGCGACAAGTTCTCATCTAGGGGTAGGGAAGTGGTTTCCGACTTACGTCATGTTGTTCTACTACTTTTTTTTTTCCCGGTGTAGTTACTACGCAAATATCACGGCCCCCATTGAAGAAGGAAGTAGCGTGATATATATATATATATATATATATATATAATATATATATATATATATATATATATATATTATATATTATTTATATATATATATATATATATATTATATATATATATAAATATTATATATATATTATATATATATATATATATAATATAAATTTATATATATATATACTATATATATATAGTTTATCCTCCCTTTTCTTGCGCCCTAGATGTTAGGGGTAGGGGTAGGGGGGGTAATACCCAACAGAAAATTATTAGTTAGGTAGAAAGAGGCCTGAAGTAAGTTCGAAGATTAAACACTACCATCCCCTCTATACATTTAATCCCTTTACCCTTATTTACCCGTAGTCAGCAGATCCACCTTTAGGGCTTCAACTAGACTATAACGGATCCTCAATGTGTAATCTGCTAATGGGGTTCATATCCCCTGGGACAGGCCCACCACCTTACCACCCTCATAAAACCCAACGCCACATTTACTCCTATAAATGCATCTTTCGTCTCGCTCTGCAAACTTGCATTCTTTTCTCAGACATTCCTTTAATTGACTCGATCCACTTTTTTTTGGTCCCTCAGGTGGTCGATGCCAACATACTGCACCACTGTACTGGTACATCCGTTTACCATCGTCATATGACCAAACCATCTTTAATAATACACTAAGTATTCTCTCTTTACGTTTTCTTCACACCAACATCAACTCTAATAAACATTCATTCCTCATTTCATCAATTCTTCTAACAGCCTAAACATACATAAGATTATCCATTTAATTAGATTTGCAGCTTCTGATCTAAACCTCTTAATTCTACTATAGTTTCAAATTACGGTACAACATATCTTATGCAGAAACATTACCAAGCCTTTTCCAAGACTTAGTCCCATTCACATTCACCAGTTTAATTGCGCAGGCACCTTTCTTACCTTCAAAACTTTCCTACCACATTCTGGCATTAACCGGTTGCCTTTAACCAACATATATTTCTGAATATCTGTAAACTCGTGTACTTGTTTCTAATGCCAACTTATAGCCTAAATCTTTAAACTCAAATACTTGTTGCAACGCTCATGCGCCAAAGCGTTGCACAACGCCTGTTCTCACCAACTATCCATCACTTTTCTCTCTTTATCTACATTAACTTTCAATCGTTTTACACACCCTCCCGAAACCCACTTATACCAATCCTCTCAAACTTTCCTCAGATTCACAAATACAACCAAATCTTCATCGTACGATTATCAGGACACCCTACACACTCTTCCATTCTCCATCTGCCTAGCACCCTCTCCTACGCACCTAATACCTTTATTCTTTCCAAACGGGCTTATCCATATACAAGAAGACATTACACATCCCTTGATCACGCATAATTAATTTTAAAACCATCATCTCCACTCCAGTTATTCATGCAACAAACCTTCACCATCGGACCATACATATTTTGTGAAAATTGTGAATGGCAGGAAGGTGACTGGTGCATCTAAATCCTTGGTGAATGTAAAGGGACTAAGTCTGGAGTGCACTAGGGTTTTACATGAGGGTATGTTGTTATAGTATTGAAACTAAAATGGTATGGAATAAAAGGTATAGAAATACTGTAACAATGTGTTCGATGGACAATCTAAGAGGCGTGTTAGGTGTGAGAAGAATTGAAAATAAGGAATGAACGCATTAGGAAGTTGTGTGGTGTGAAGAAGCGTAATGAGAGAATGAACGAGAGTACATTGAGATGGTTTGGTCATCATTGCGAAAACAGGATGATCGGTGGTTGGTAAAAGCGAGAATGTGTAGATGATGGTTGTGCTGGAATTTACCGATAAATTTGGAATGAATTGGTAAGGAATGTGAGTTTGACAGGAGACGGAAAGGAAAGGTGCATAAATAGGTTCGGCTGAATGCGCGAGGTTTTGGTGAGGAGGTAAGGTTGCTGGGTCCATAGGCCACAGGCGGATAACCCCACATTGTCAAGATACCACAGTGAGGATTCACGTCCTCATTCTCAGTCGCTGAAACCACAAAGGCAGAATACTTTCAAGACTTCGACGTAGTTCCCTCACTTAAGGCTATGGAGGGGACGGTAAACTAGGGGGCCTTTCTTTTCGAAACGCTTCCGTCATGTTTTTCAATACTAACTTTTCTGTTTCCGTTTTTTATACTGATCATGCTCATCCCCATCTGGGGAAATAATATATCTAAATATATATATATATATATATATATATATATAGTAATACTGTAGACAATACTCCTATATATAATATATAATTATATACTATATATATATATATAATATATATATATATACTACATATATATATATATATATAGTATAATAAATATATATATATACCTATAATATAATAAATAATATACATATTATATATAAATATATATATATATATATAAATATATATATTAAATATATATATATATATATATAATATATACTATATAATATTATATATTATTATAATTATATATATATATATATATTATATATATTATAGGGTGATTCAGAATTATGGTAAAATTTTTTGGTAACTGATAAGAATGCGAATAAAGGTAAAAGTTCCCAATAAAGTATGACGTAATGTGCTTAGTTTTCCGTCTGGCTGTCTGTATGTGTTTTTTACTAAATATCTTGTATCTACGAAACCAAGTAAGTTACAAACTCTAAATTTAAAAATGGCGGACGTTGAGAGTAGTACTAATGACGACAAAGAAGTATCAAATTTACTATAAATTTAAAATTGTCGGCCGTTAAAAGTATTTGAGGCGCATTCCATGAAAGCGGGTGACTTGGATAAAATGTTAAGGAACCAAAAAACAACTATTGTTGTAAGCAGGATCAAATGGTATAACATTTAATAAATTATGACTATTAATAAAGGAGAATGTAAATTTTTAGTAACTTGGAAACATTTAATAATAAACATCTTCCAACAGCTACTCCTGTCCATTAAAATTTCAGCTCATTGTTGACCAAAACAACCAACTACTGTATACAATAAATGAGCTGTCTGTTTGTGTTGCGAGTTACAATGTAACTCATTGACCTTTTTTTCCAGTTGTCACCACGACTCACGGGCAAAGCCCTATTCAAGGAGGGGGTGTTAAACTCAACAGAAATTCAACTAACGTAAATTACTCAGATGAGTACAGACGCCGGCTTTACAGTGTTTGAGATTAAATTGAGTAGGAAACACAGAAGATGGAAGAGAATTCTACAGAACCAAGGTGGCAGAAGAAAAGGAAGCACCGCAGCGAACTAGTCTGGAGTTGCTAATATAAACACAAAACTCATGTGCCGACACAGCACCCTTTGTGCTACGAGGGCGTCCCCTGAAGGTGGTTTCACCGCGAGTGCAAAGTTCCCTCGAGCCACTTGCCGCTATTGGTACCATATAGGAAAAGAGATAAAAAGCACCAACATCGCGCAGCAAAGTGAACTAGTCAAGTGAACTAGAAAGTACAGGCACATTTATAAGGTCTTTTTCGCCTTTGACTCACCTATCCAAAGAGCCTGGTTGAAACCTGAACCCCCAGATATGAGACAGTTCTACTCCCAATTCAGGGCGGATAAGACCTTGTATAGCTGGAGTCAACTGAGAAGAGGAAGAAAAGTCTCGCAGTCTAACAAGGACTCCCAATTTTTCTTTGAGGCCGCCCTAGCAATCATTGTGATGTGAGGTTTCCAAGACATTTGTTTTTTGTTATGTTAAGGCCAAATATGTTTATATTGTCAACTAGGAGAGACGAGAGAACCGTCGAGAGAGATAGGAAAGTTAGAAGGTGTCTTAGAGAGGAGATTTGTAGAAGTTGGGTTTTCAAAAGTATTAAATTTCACAAGGTTGAGAACGACCCCCGGAAAATTCTACTCCAGATCAGTCGAGATGGAATCGAAAAGATTAGACGAGGAGGCAAATTCTGAGAAGTAAAAGAATTAGCGAATTGAAATGAGTTGAAGAAGGAAGGGTCGAGTCAACGGCATATGGATAGAGTTAGATGTGCCGACGAGAAGATCATTAATGAAAAGCAGAAATAAAGTAGGAGATAAGACCGACCTGAGGAACACCACTATTAGAAAGAAAAAGAAGAAGAAGTCGCACCATCAACACAGCCGATATTGAGCGATTTGAAAGAAAAGCTAGACATAAGTAAGCAAGAGAGAAGGAGGAAATCAAAGGAGGGGAGCTTGGAGAGGAAGTGACGCGTGTTCATACCACGGTCAAATGTTTGGATATTTCAAGCGCCACCACGCAAGTCTCCCAATAATTCCTAAGGGCGGAAAACCATAAATCTGTTAGATAGGGAAGTATATCACAATAGAGGTCTCGAGTCGCGACCCGTACTGGCGGATAGAAAAGAAGGAAATGAGACTTCCAGATGGTCTAAGAAATGAAGATTGAGAAGGGTTTCAAAGATCTTAGATAGGATACAAGTTAGAGCTATAGGGCGAGAGTTAGAAAGGATCAGAGCGGCTTCCTTTTTTCGGAATAGGTTGGACAATGTGTGTGTGCTTCTTGCGTTTTTCTTTCGTTATTGAATATGGATCGTAATTACCCGTGTATTCATACTATGAACTAGCTGACATGCATCTAATGCAGAGATTCCCAACCGGTGTGCCGCGGCATTTAAGTGTGCCGCGAGATCTGTCAGGGGTGACGGCGAGGTGTTTTAATGTAATTGAAGCATCTCTAACCTTTTACTTTGAATTAACGTTTTTAATTTATTAAGCAAAATTCTTTAAAACGGCTTTCAATCTTCCCTCTCTTGCTTCTGGAAAAGTTAATTACATTATATATATATATATATATATATATAATTAATATATATATATATTATATAATATAATATATAATAATATATATAATATATTATATATTATACTATATATATATATTAATATATATATAATATATATAATCATAATATATATATATATATATATTTTGCACACATAAGGCTTTTTTCGCTTTGGTAGAATCAGTAGAAGTAGAGTCAATAAAGTTAAATAAATTAACTAATGTTACTAGGTTTGTGAAGTGTTACATAAGTGATCAATTCTGAAATGGATAAGTTGTAATAAGAAAACGTAAACTCGAGGAGAGCGAACTTGTACCACCTACTTTAAGTGAGACTAATTTGAACATTATCATTCTTGGATCTTCAACATCAAAAGAATTTCTTTTAAAGAAAAGAACGTATTTAAAGAGTTATTTGTCTTACGAATTTTCATGGAACATCGATGCAGATAATCCACGTCCCCTGTGCTTAGTGTGTGGTGAAATGCTAAGCAATGAAGCCAAAGTCCCCAGCAAACTTAAGAGACATCTTGCTACGAAGCACCCTGGTGTATCCCAGAAACCCGGCTCATATTTTTCAAGGCTATTAGAAAATCAAGAGAAAATTGATAATAGAATGTTGAAGAGATTTACCACAAGTGACGTGTTCTCGAAGCTTCATTTAAAGTTGCCAAACTGCTCGCCAAGAAATTGAAACCTCATACAACTGGAGAGGATATCATTATCCCGGCGTGCAAAATTATCGTTGAAACCATACTTGAGCAAGACGAGGGAGATCAAACCTATTCGCCAGTGTTTCATCTCTCCAAGTACAATACTATCTACGCTGTACGAATTATCCCAGAAATGCTCATTAAACTAAATGAACAAAGTCAGGTGATACAGCAACTAAAAAACTCAACCCATATTTGCTTTACAAATATGATGAACAGTGCTGATATTACTGCCCAAAGCAGTAAGCATTCTAGATCTATAGATTTATATGGACCGGAGTTAATCATATAACGTGACGCCACGTTTTTGCTACCTATTAGCGAAAGAGTTGCAAAAAACCACTAGTACTGGCGCCGATATTTTCGCTTCCGTCTCTTCCTATCTCAAATTCTCAATAACCATGGTCTTTCATGGAACGACTGTTGTGGAATATGTACTGATGGTGCACCATCAATGACAGGAAAGTAGAAAGGATTAACTGCGCGAGCTTTACAGGAAAATGGATCATTGATAATAACTCTCTGCTTTCTGCACAGAGAAGCACTAGTAGGGAAAAATTGTGGTGAGCAGTTCGCTGAAGTTATAAATCAGGTTGTGCAGATGATAAATTACCTTAAATCGCGACCCTTGAAGTGTAGACTCTTTGAAAAAATGTGTTGTGAAATGGATGCCCTATATATCTCATTATTATTACGTACAGAAGTAAGATGGTTATCTCGTGGTAGAGTACTGAATCGGGTTCTCACATTCAAAGAAGAACTAAAAGTATTTTTTGAGAAGAGAACATGATGATTTTCTGGTTGCCTGCAAAATGATAAATTGGTGTTTACAGTTGTCTATTTGTCAGAATATTTATATAGTAAACTAAATGAATTAATACTTCATAAATGCGGGACGAACAAAACTAAAATAGTTTTTCTTCAACCAAATCCAAATGAAAGGTTCTCATGATTTTCTACATTCCTCTTTCTCCAATCTATTTTATCCTGTAATCGAGTTTTTTTCTCAATTTCTCCATCTCTCTTATAATTTTTCAGAACGTAATGGCGAGGAAAGAGCTAACAATAACCTCATTCCTTTGAACACTAATTATCACAATCTGCAAAGATGCGTAGACTAGGTACTTCCTTTCTTTCTTTCCGATAAGCAATCCACATGAATGACTGTTTTCCTCATTTCACATGGCAAGATATTGTTGAAGAACTAGATCTCAAGCTACACACTAGAGAAAAGAGAACGACATCTTTGCACTCCTCTGAACGCCCGATTCCTTTACTGAAAATAAACATTGAGAAGACTGACCTTATCAGGACCCTCAGGACTGCTTTTGGCTTAGCATACAATAGGGATATCAATACCCTAGTAGAAAAGCCACAAAGTTCTTCCTTGATTGGATTATCAACACGAAACTTCTCTAAATAAGCTTTCTCTAAAATAGTCACAATAAAATGCAAAACAAGAAATAGGATTGTTGAATCTTGAGGAAAATATGCGTTTTGCGTTATCCCAAAACACAGCACTATACGTACAATATTTGTCCTCCAAGACATCAAGCAACAATTTACATAATAATTATTAATCGATTCCTAAACCACAATTCCAGCTTTCAAGATTTTTAAAACAGGTATGCTATACTCCATATCGCTTTAAAAGCTATATTCTGATTATTGCTCTTATGCTTATTGTGTATTATTATTAATTATTATTATTATTATTATTATTATTATTATTATTAGTTATTATTATTATTAATTATTATTATTATTATTATTATTATTATTATTATTATTATTATTATTATATTGTTATTATTATTATATTATTATTATTATTATTATTATTATTATTATTATTATTTATTATTTCATTTATTATTTTTCTATTATTATTATTATTATTTATTATTGATTGTAACAAGTGGCCTCAAAAGATTCCAAACAGCCTAAAATAGGAGTGCCAACGTGGATTACAAAGGTTGGAAATTCACTGATCTAATGGTATGGGATGGCACGCAAACTGCAATGGAGTTGCTGCGCAAGACGTTTGTAGCAAAGGGAGAAAATTCCCATTCAGAATTGTCCTAAGCGCTGAGGTTTTTTG
>JABUQX010058787.1:0-26820 GCA_015478945.1 Trachelipus rathkii
GCGGATACAATTCTGTAATCATTGAATGGTAATATAGACTTACAAGAAGTTGATACCTGAAATTTAGTAATAATTCATGTTTCGAGTTTTTTTTTCCGGTAAATTGAAATGAATGGTTATTATTATGTTTTGAAATTAAAGATGCTAAAAATGAGCAAAACGAGTTATTTTCTTCATCTCCTGCGTAAATGTTTAACTAATATGCGTACAGGTCATGCACGTCATTGATTTATATAAGATAGCCTAAAAAACAGAGTTCGACTTTTTCTTTATTGGAAAACAGCATGAACGTACATACCATAAAATCTTTATAAAAATTCAGGTTAAAATGCAAGAAGGACAATTTCTTAACCATAAGGATTCATAATGACTACAAGTTAAAAACCGTTATCCAAATGTGTGCGGCTAGAGCTGGTAGACCATGCGCCTAAAAGAGAATTACAGTTTGAGAAATTATTTTTCTTATTTAAATCTACAGAAAAAATCAGGTGCATTGTAGCTATTTATAAATCTAAGTTTTGTGTAATTCTCTCGCTGAAAAATCCCCAATATGTTAATTTACGGCTCGAAGATTTTATCCAATAGAAAAGATTTACTCGCTTCGTGTTGTAGTGAAGTGATATTAGAGTATAAGGTACTCAAATTTTCTGTTCTCTGATTCAAACTAGTGCGATACAGATAGTATTATTCAATTTCAACACCATATGTATGGAAGACAATGAATCTTGTAAAGGAAGGTATAATTTTTAAGTTGTAGTAGTTCGTTGTGGAGAAGATAGGAAAGTAAGTGGGAACTAAAATTTGGCGCTAGTTGTAGTTGTGGGTATGTAAAAGCAGGCAAGGTAGGTTGGGTGTGCTGGAGAATGCGTCCAAAATTAGAGAGAGGATATTGGTGAAAGTGACAGCTTTAGGGCGAGTACGCCATAAAGAATTCACCGATGAGTGGAAGGCATCCTCTGGAATATATATTCGTTAAATGGATACCTTACTTAATTTCAACGCCCCCGTCGTGCGCTAAGCTTTGCGAGTAAGAGAATCTATTGTATGCGTTGAGTCTTAACAATTTTAGGAGAAGTAGAAGGGGGGCAGGCAGGGATGCACGATGCGAGCGTCGTTGTTAAATGTGGTTAAAGTGATGGGCCCCCCACCAGACTCAACACCCATGAACACCTCCACTATCATTCATCTCTCTTGAGCTTCGATAGGAGTGGCATGGCGTCTGATTGAGCAAAACTAGAGCAGGCGCCGGTGGTCCTTGTGTCGCTGGGTTGAAAATGGGTTAAAAATGAGGATAATCAGTTTAAAATTTTGCGAAGCCATCCTCCGACAATCCCGCCACTCTTCTTATTAACCATCACTCTCAAAACCTTAAAAGGTTTAAAACTATACGATAATCTAAAAGAGGAGGAGATGTTTAAATCCCTGTAAATGTTAACGTCACAACATACCAATAACCATGGATAAGGATGCAAAAAGGCTTACAGACACTAAAAAATAAGTTTTTGTCGAATTTGCTAAAAAAATATTGATTAAAAAGAATTTTAACAGTTTGGTGGATAAATGTACGGGCCTCTAATACTCCGAGGCAAGGTCTTATGTAGTAAGGTCGAGAGGAGTATTGAGAAGAAAATTAAAAAGTTAGCGGGTTGAGTGCGATGGTTCTACAGGTTTGGATCAAGATTTATGGTTGAGTTGATTTCAACTATTTTTTAGCGGTTGATCGGAAAGGGTTAGCAAATATCTTTGTTGTGTTGTCCACATATATAAGATATGTCTATTTGTAATTTGCAATACGAATTAGAAAGATGTAGTAAGGAAAAATTCCGTGTCCCACTTAACGAGCTTCCTCTGCTAATGAAGTAAATTGTCTATTAGGTTACACAAATCTCTTGTGCCAGTAATGTAGAAGACTTCTTTCTATATAACTAAATTTCATTGTTGAGCAACTTAAAAATTGAAACCACATTTGTAACAGGATTTACTATTGTAGAGACGTTTGTGAATAATTTGACATTGAATGATATTTCGGGAAGTAACCTGATAAGGCTATTAACACGTGTTTCAAAAAAGAGATATCCAACTTTAACTTTTCCAGGGCGTTTTTTCAAATTTTCAGCTGATTATGAGCGGTATTAAATTGATTCTCGCCGTATCTTTGTGAGAATATGAACGTTCCTAAGCTTCTGTTCGGAATCTTACATTTAATTATCAAATAAAGAAAATTCAAAGCTCTGAACAATTTTATTTCCTTTATTGGAATCAACGTTTCGAGAAAAATAAACGTTTCTCATCATCAAGAAATAATAGAGAATGAATAAAATATACATCCACCACATACAAATACCACACTCCACCAGACCGAACCCCAGGTTTAACATGCTCACTAACCCCCACATTTCACTTATTCCAAATGTGACATATTTTATTGAAAGCTTTCAGTGTATCGTCCACTGCCATAGCAAAACTTTTTCCAAACCTTCTGGATATTTGAAAAAAATGTCAATTGGTAATACATCAAATCAGAGAGTAGAGCGTTAAAATTAATTAAAATTAAAACATAATAATGAATAATAATAATATAATATAATAATAATAATAATAATAATAATATAATATAATAATAAATAATAATAATAATAAATATATTAACTAAGTAATAAATAATAATACGGAGTAAATAACAATAATAATGAACTCGAGCAACAGTTATATTAATCACGTACTTGAAAAATAGAGTAATTAATCACATAATAATAAATAATAATCCAATTAAATAATATTTTAATTCGAAATAATAAAAAATAATAATAATATATAAATAAATAATAATCATCATAATAATATAATAATAAATAATAAATAAATAATAATAGTTAATTTTATATAAAATGATTAAAAGAAAAATAAATATTCATATAATAACATAAATTAAAAAATAACTAATAAATAAATTACTTATCATTGCATTCTTTAACAGTGAAAAAATTATTAAAAGAAAATAAATACATAAATATTGATATCATAATAAAATATAATCTTAATAAATTTATTTAATGAATAAATTGAATAATAATGAATATAATAATGAAATAAAAAATTTATTCGCAATAATATAATATAAAATAAAGCAAAAATAAAAAAAAAAATAAAATAAAACCTGTAACAAACCAACCAAAGATTAAGTAATAAATACAAAAAAATTGAAATGGGTCCAAAAATAGAGGTGTTGTCAAACTTGAACAACATTCCTACAAAAGGTAAAAAATATTTATAACCTGAGTTTCATTGTCAAGCATCACTTTAAAAAGGTCATTATTAATCTCTTTATTATAATAAAGGGTTTAAATAGTTTGTATATAAAATAGTAAAATTAGTACATCAAATTGATGCACAGCTTTGGCGAATATCTTCAGCTCAGTTGGTTTGACTAATCTCCATGGGATCTCTGGTTCTCTCTATCTTTTCATTTGCCTTGAAAATGATTCTGTTTTTGAAGAAACGCCTCGATGTTCATCCAATTCTGATAGAGAGTTGACGCGTTGTGCTGCCAACATAGTCCTCATTGCAGAGGTCACAAACATATTTATACACTACACATGAACGGAAGAGCACGAGGGATTGTATTTGTAATTGAATGGAATGTAACTTAAAAATTCTGAAGAAAAGACTTCAAGTTAAATATTTTAGTTGTGTAGAAAGAAATTTGCTTTCAAAGATAGGTACAAAATTTTGTTTAATTTTGTTAAATATGGTCTATACTACGCAGGAAAAGCTCATTTATATGTATAAAAGTTTTTTATCTATGTACAGTAGTTTTATACGTATCTTTACGTATCTTCCTTATTCACAAGCAGAATACCTCGTGGCTCTCCGTTCATTGTGTCGTGTATAAATATAGTTTGGATCGATCCTCTGCAATAGACGGTCTATGGTGTCAACGTACACAACTCGTCAGTCAACTCTCTATCAGATAATAGATTGAAACTATTCGAGGCGTCCTCTCAATTCAAGAACTGGGAAATCCATGTGCGTCCACAACCTTCTCAGCATACAAAGACCACTGCTGAACTACCCATGCGAGGATTATAGTCATACCCACCTATTATTGAAATATTAAGCACCAAGAACTAACACATCAATTAAATCAAAAAAATATACATTAGTCATTACAGACAAAGATTTATTAACACAAACCTCCCTATAACCCCCTCATCTCAATACCGCATCACAATCTGGCACCTCGTTAAGCTAGCAGTTGGATGTTTGCATCTCGATACGGCTCATTTTTTAAGAGCATTTTATTGCATCTAAGAGAACATTTACAAAATTTGCAACATCTGTCTTTTTCCACTAATTAATTCTAATGTTATATCTTACTTGCCATTTTGTTAAAAAATATTTAACTATTTTTTATTCTTTATTTATGTATTTATTAGTTTTTGTTTTTTTTTAATATGGTAATAGTAGAGTATTATTTTAAATTATATTATTTAGATTATTTTACTATTATAATCATTAACATTATTATTAATTTAATATCATTATTATAAAAATAATTATTATTTATTTATTTATTATTTATATTATTTTCGTAGTAATATATATATTTCTGTGTATCTTTTCAATTATATTATTATATCAGTTATTTACTATTACTAATTATATATTAATATCATTATTATATATATTTATTATAATTATTTTTAATTATAATAATATTTATTACTTACTCTCTTATTATATATATATTAATTATTTAATTATCTATTGATTATTATTATTATCTTCGTTATAGTATTACAATTGTGAGCTGTAATGGAAACTGAACCATAAGTATTATGTATTGTTTTGTTTTATATTATTATTATTATTTTATTATTGATTATATTATTATTAATTATTATTATATTATTATTATTATATTATTATTATATTGTTTTAATTATTACTAATTACTTATTTCTATTAGCTGCTTGTTATATGATTCTATTAAGACATTTTTCAAACTACTTATTAATGACATGCTAACCACTAACATGTTAACTACATTACAATAGCCTACTTTAGCCTGAATTGCTTTCATTATAATTTGTCACATTTGAGATAAGTGAAATGTTTTAGAATTTAATTTACTTGATGTTATTTTTTTTATTAATTTACTCTTCTCTGTAGAGGTGAGAAACATTATTAAAAGCGCATCACTGTAGCATATTCTAATAACGGAAATAAATATGTTCAGCGCTTTGATTCTCTTTATCTATATATAAAATTAAACTTCCCGAAAAACAGAAGCAGGAACGATAGATATATATATATATGATACGGCCGAGAAGTCATTAATACGCTCAGATCAGCTGAAAATTTGAAAAAACGCTGGAAATAGTTAAAGGTTGGATATCTTTTTTTGACAACTGTGTAAAGCTTATCAGGTATCTGCCCGAAATTCATTAAATTGTCATAGTATCACAAAAGAAAGGGGGGCTGAGGCGTCTCTAAAATAGAACTCTGTAACAATCACACCCTACAAATTTAATTTTTATTGATTAGTTTAAGAATGTGAATTTACATTAATTTATTAGAGATTAAAGACAACAAAGAAGATATATAAAAAAAAGAAAATTATCTTCAAACTAGGATGGAGATAGTATACAGTTTTACTATCGTTTATTTCTCTTTACAGTCTTCTATAATACATTTTTGTCTGATACGATGAGATTCTCAACATTCATGGTGAGTGATGTAGAGGGACTTCGTCTGCAAAAAACGTTGAAATCACCTCAACCCCTAAAATTTCGATGCCAACTGTACAATCGAACTAAGGTAACTGTTTCTTAAATTTTTCTTCACTCGATACTCTCTCGAACCGCACCACAAAAACCCGACGACTCTGCCACTTTCGAGCTCTTAAGAATCAGCCCAAAATTGACCTCAAGACAATAATTGAATGCGCAATATCTTTAGCATTCCGACACACACTTATCTTCTGTCTGTGAAGCCTTGTTGAACCTTATCTCAGAATTGATTTTAGATCGCTAACAGACAGGACCTTCTCTAACAGTTCGTCTCGGCTCTATAAGCATGTATGTAGTAAGGTTTTGGAAGACGCGTTTGTGAGGGTTTGTTCATATGATTAAAGAGAGGTCCGATGGTGTCAGTGAAACTTTGGAAGCTCTCTCATATGGAATGACAGTCTGTATCGCATTGGGTTGCGCAATAACGGGGCAGACAGGAGGACAGCGGGGTGGTAGGTTTTGTTGATCGAGTTGATTATAGTGACCAATAAAGTAATTAGATATATCTAAAATCCGTAATTATATGTCAAAAATTTAAAAAGAG
The DNA here is from genome assembly GCA_015478945.1 of Trachelipus rathkii. Classification (NCBI taxonomy): domain Eukaryota; kingdom Metazoa; phylum Arthropoda; class Malacostraca; order Isopoda; family Trachelipodidae; genus Trachelipus; species Trachelipus rathkii. Next base: position 6,337 of record JABUQX010058787.1, read on the forward strand.
TCGAATGTTGATGGCCTGTTTGGTTTTATCTCTAAATTGGAAGATTAAGAGAAACGTAACGAAATTATCTATACGAAAGACTATAGCGACAAGGGAAAATTAAGTATGACCGCATGTTACAGAGAAATAATAATTTACATAAAAAGAGCCCCCCACACCAACTCTCCCCCCGCCCACCGCCCTCCCCACAGGCTCGTCACCATGGCTATAATCCTCCTATTGGGACTCTATGCGATCAACACGTCAACACCAATTCCTGACCATCTACTCGACACAAATAATTCCCACCTGCATTTAACTACCACAACGTGAGGAAATTCGAGGCTCAAAATTTTTAAGTTCCCATATATTGTATCCTACATTTTTCCACAAAACGAATAATACAATTAAAAATTCATACTACCTTATAAAGATCATATTGATAACACTACGGTGAATTAACATATGATACAACTGAATTAATCTTGACATGAAGTTCTCTTATATACTATAATCCTACTTACAAAGAAGCAGTAAAAATCTTTATTGGATAAAATACTTACAGAAGGCGACGAATAAATAACTGAGGATCTTATCGAAAAAGCAAGAATTCAAACTTATATTATAATTAGCTACCAGCATTGTATACAACCATTTTTTCTTAATTAATTAATTATATTCTTCATACTCTGAACTTCGTTGACGATGGCTCTCACCCCACATTGGCTAACGTTTACTTGTTTCATTATGAATCGTTATGGTTAGAAAATTGTCATTCTCATTTAACCTATAATTTTTTTATAAAAAATATTTATTGTGATGATACGTTCATGCTGTTTTCAATAAAAGAAAAAGTCGAAGCTTTTTTAGGCTAATTCTAATATCAAGCTGACATGAGTGAGAACTTTACTATAGGAGGAGAGAGAGAAATAATCTTTGGCCAGATTTATATAACTAATTAAAATTTCAAACATAAATAATAAACACATTACAATTATAAGGAAGAAAAAAACATTTAATAATTTACTCTTTTTAACTCTTTTATTCTTTTTAAATCATCACGATATTACAAACCAATAAAAGTGTATAAAACACTCCTTGTGCATATTCGTGCCTATCAATTTTATCTCAGTTATATTAATAATTGCACACGTGAATTGAATTTTAACGAAATCATTTAACTTGTTGCCCTAATATATATATACTTCCTTAATTTATTTTTCTCCACCAAAATTTTCCTTTTTGTGAAATTAGATTGTGTTTCGAGATCCTGATTGCAACACTATAATATCTAGTGCGAGAGTTACTATTCGCAAGAAAAAACTTTTATATAGTTTAGCAATATTATGCTCCGATCATGTATCTCATGTACCATATTTTAACACACAAATTATAAACCTAATCAATGTGCTCCTATACTTTTTAGTCTACGTTTGGCTTTCCTCATCATAGCTAAATTATTAATTGTCTTTTCTTCGATTTTAAGGTTGCATTTCCTTCCTTGAATCACAAGGACAGAATCCTCGTTGCTCTCCGTTATTGCTTATGTGTATACAAATAATTTGTGACCTCTGCGAAATGATGTCTATGTTTTTGTGACCAGGCGCGTAAAACTCATCTTATCCAGAATCTGATGACATGATGGTGCTTCAAGAACGGGAAATCCATTGTTGCGTCAACTTGCGCATTAGAGAGCACTAAGCGACTTCCCATTGGAATTTTAGTCACACATACGCTTGATTTTGAAGATAGTACTCCAAGCTAACCATTCAATTCACTACGAATATTAGAGTTCACTTTGAATACAAAATCTCTTACTCCTCATTTAATAAGATAATGAACTTTTTAAGCTGCAGTTATTTAAATAGGATCGTAGAATGATAATGAGTTTTAACCTTTTGTTTGTTTGATTATCGATTTACAATCTTTGTTCGGGCAACAATTTCCAAAATTTCTTGTTATTTATTTACTATCTATAAATATTTGTACCCTTTTTTAATATCCCTACTTCCTATTTTTTTTGCTTTATTTTTTAATATTGTGTAATGTTGGTATTATTATTCATTTATGTGCCATAAAATTTAAGATCTTATTATTATGTTATTATTATATTATTATTATTATTTATCTCTCATTTAATTATTATTTTTTCAGTTCAAAATATTTTACTATAGTATTATTATTGAATTATTATATATTTCTTATATATTAATATTTATTTTTATCTAATTTATATTATATATTATTATTACTAATTGATGCTTTATTATTATTTTAAATTTATTATTATTATTTATTTTATTATTATTTCAAGTATTATTTTTCGTTAAGTCATTGTTTGTCAGCTGTCCATTGATTATTGTTTTTGTTATTATTAGTAAGATTATCTATTGATTAATTTTATTATTATTATTATCATATTCTATTATTATTATATATTTATGTACTGTAATAATAATGTTAATAAAACAATAATATATATGTTAACAGCTAGCTTTTATGTGATTCTAGTATTTAAACAAGTAATATATTCGAGAGAGTTAAACAGGGGGCTGCAGACCATAACGTTAACATACTAATCTAATGTAAACTTTACACTGCTAGATTTTGAACCATGTCTTTGCACATATTGGACCACTAAGACTGATGTCTCTTTGTTCCTAGAATTTAAACCTTATTACTGTAATTCATTGCATTTATATCTTTAACTTATATTCGTGATGTAAATATAATACGATGATGGAACGAATATATATATATCTCTCGCGAAACGTTGACTTACTAATGAGAAGTAGGAATTTAAAAAAAATTGTTCAAGTGTAATGACTTATTTCTTATTAATTTTGATTTCCCAAAATTTATATAATATAGTATGTTATCGCTGATATTCGATTAGTTATACTATTACTGAATCCTATATCACAGTAATGAGTAATCCTAAAATCTCACATACTACTTATGTAATTCTAACGTAGATATACGTAATCATTCCGCACATAATACTATATCACTATAACATAACCTACTACTATTTATATTATTATCATTTTTATTTATAAGAATATTGTACTATTTATATACCTTATTTAATATATGAAAAATGGTTTCCTTAGGTAAGTGCTCTTCTCTTTATTTTCGCTAGCGAAAATAGCCATCTCCAAAACGAGCAAGAAAATTGCTGACGTGGAGAGACAGAGAGAGATAAGGCATAGAAAGAACAATAGACTATAATAATGTGGTGGGATTACCAAAGAATAACTGTCTGTCTTAACTCCCTGAGGTTTTCATGTATCATTAATGGTGGTCAATTCTTGGCATTCACCATTAATTATAGTGAAACTCTCGCAGTCATTACAAGTATAAACTACCAAAAAGCTTTCATTTGGCTAGACATCGCGGAACTGTGACAGCTAACCATGGTTAGAGTACTTGTCATGTACCAGGATGATTCATCTAATTCCTTTAGCTCAGGTGGGGTCCGATCATACAATGACTCCCTACACTCCCGGTTTTGCCATTTCACTTTTCCTGTCCTAATGTTACATGTTCTTCTCACGGATCTACCAACTCAATTTCTTCTCCTTCATAAACATTCGTTTACTGACTCAATTCCTACTTTTTCTTTCGGTCTCGCCATCCGTGTTTCCTCAACACACTCTCCCCCGAGCCATATATATTCATCGTCTGCTTATACCCAAAACGGACCTTACATCATTTTTTCCTTACGATATGACCAATATTACCTATTTTTCATCATACTTTCATTTTATTCTCGTTCATTTACCCCTTTCTTCACACACATCAACCTCTTTAACATCAGTTCATTCTTACATTTTATGTCAATATCCTCCTCACCGCACTAGCAATCCCCTAACATTAAAAGATTGTACAATACTCACACCCCCTGAAACACATATGAACTTCCCTCCAGATCAATACTTCTTATTAACCAGACCATAAGTCTCAACTACTATAAAATTACATAAAAAGACAGTAATCACATATAAACACACAAAGCAATCATAAGAAGGCCGGTAGGGGCAGGGCTACAATTGTACTTAAGTCCTTTTACTCATTTTGCCACCACTCGATTTTAATTTGCCAACCAACACAAACCATTACCTGCATACACAAACTTTCCTACTACAAAAGACTTCTCGCATCATAACGTTCAACAATTCATCATACGAACACAATATAACAGAAACTAAAATAATAAACATAAAAATCCAGAAACACTTGTACTCCAGTGCTTGCTGACACCTAATTAACGATGAGGGACTACTTGTGTTGTGATGTCCTCAGCTCACCAATCGATAACGTCCGTAATCCATCTTTACCTATTCTACGCTTAACCTTTCAAGCCCTATTTTACAAACACCCTCCAAATTCTCCTAACCCAATTCCTTCCAACTCTCTTTGATTCGCGACACACAGAACCGTAAATCATCCCGCATCATAATCTCCAGGCGTAGGGCACCCTTCCACTCTCTCGCATATGCTCTACCATCCAATTGACACAAATCGCTAAGACCCATTCTACATACAAAAACTACTCACCTTACCAGAATAACTCTTCACTAAACCCATAAAATAACAATTAGAACAACAAAGAAAATTAAACATAAAACAATAAAGCCAATGTATCTACTCCAAGACTATGGAAATAAATCAACCACTAACACCCGAATCACAAGATTAGGAGAGCAGACAGTAAGAATTATTCTATAAAAACAAACAGCTTTCAACTATATGTCAAAACTACTCTGAGATTCAATTCAAGGGAGAGGCGGGGGGGGGGGGGGATAACACTATCAAACACAACCAAATAATATACTAAACAATCCCCCAGCAATAAGAAAACGCGCCCCCCCCCCCACCAAATACTATAACACCCTAAATTAAAAACGTCTATCAATAAAAAACGACCTGTTCGCAAATTGCATAAACATAAAAATATACCAATTATTCTATATTGCTTAACTCACGTGTCTGGTCAACCGGGTTGTTTCATAATATGTAAAGATTTGAATCCACACATCTCTACGACTTTCATAAAACGACTTTGTCTTCTTCACACCGACCACTCTCCAGTCTTCACAGCTAACTCGACCCCGCAACCTTCGTTCTCGACCCAAAAAAAACTCCATCATCATACCTTTCAACACTCAATCAAAAATTATTCCCCCTATACATTCTACAATTTCCTTTACCTCCTCTTCTACCCCTTAATATAAGGTACTAATTACTGTTCCCCCTCCAATTCCTTGTTAACTATATCCACTAACCCTCCATAAACCGTTTTCACTTACACACTTCCAAAACCCAATCAATATCCCATCTCTACCGTTTTGATCATTTTCACACCAGTATTTTCAAATCTATCCACGCTGCGATCTTACGATTCTTACAACTTCTCTCACTCTACCAACTTTAACCTCCTACCAACTTACTAATACATCATCAACCCCCACACCAACCCCTCACCTATATAATTCCTTATCATAGCTAGGACATCCAACCCTGATACACATTCACATATACAGCCACATCTATCACTTATACTTACTAGTAATAGTGTTAAGTAGCTAGAATTTAATCGAAGCTTTCACTCTTCAAACTAACCACCGTCAGATACCATTTCATACAGTTAACAAAAGAAACAATACACACTATTTCATTTAACTAAAAGGCAGATTCACCCTTATCTACTATCTTACCTCTCTACGGATATGCTTGGGCATCCATCTCCCCGAACGAGAGCTCTGCAACCGCATTAATACCCTTGTATGTTTCCGATTACTATCAGATGCCTATCCAAATTACACAAACAGAGAGTCTGTATATGCTCATCAATGGCATATTCATCATACAAATGTCGACCTTTTAGATAGTGTCGTTGTTTGTGCGTGAGGAGCTCTCGTGTATATTAATTCGTGTGTAGCTCTTTTTCTTTTTGGAGACTTTTATCTCTTTTTTCTTATTAGGTATCTATTTCATCTTCCTTACGTTTCTTTTTTTTTTGTTTCTTCTTTTTATACTCAAGTTTCTTCAGGACAATCATTACCTTGTCCCATTTCGTGCTTAACAATTCTTCCTTCCTAACTCGTTAGACATCCACACACTTCCTTTGCATACTAACAATGTGCTTCCATATATTGCTCCCCTACGATTGTTCAGTATCAAGCTGTTCACTAATTCTCATAAAACTATAATCACTCGGATTTTACACTAGCGAGCGCTCTTACAATACTTATCCTTATTACCTTTGTTTCACCAATTAAACTTCTCACTCTTATTTTAGCCTTCTTCCATTTGTAAACACCTTTCTCTCCATCCGCCACTCCACTAAACTATTTAATTTTACATAGAAACAATCATAATGATTCGACCTTAATCTCCCATTCCTAATCTCCTACTGATTTCACCATCCAACCATACTTCAACAGTCTTTCCTTCTTGACACCAACAAAAATCAATCTATTACTTTTCACTTCGATACCATGTTCCTACCGTACCCAAACTCTAGGTATCCTTATGATACTCTTTGTTAAATGAAAGCTAATACTTACTACACATATTCCTCTCTTTAATAGAAGATGCAATGCAACGCATTCTCTACCCAATTCTCATTTTCTCTACATCCGCACCATCTTGGGTGTATTTGCTCAGATTAGTAGGGTCGAGTGGGAGTGCGTTGAGCGCGAAATGAGCACACCTAGTTGTGCTCATACTTTTTGCGGTTTTTTAGCTGGCTAGAAATAACCCTTTTTTTGAATTGCACGGTCTACTCCAATAATGTCAGTACACATTTCTAGTTTCGTGCGCAACTTAATAGAGGTCAGGTGATGCTGAACTTTCGACGTCTACCTCATCCAGAACAATTCTATTTTTCAAGATAATCTTCAAAAAATTTCGGTTACTCTCTTTCTTATTCATACTAAATCTGTTTCTCCTTCAGATGGACCATTCTATCTGTCTCATATATTAAAATACAATTCGTAGTGTACTTTTTTCTATACTTTAAATTTAATACCATTAGTATTTCTCTATGTACTATTTTTTTATTTCTCAACTCAACACACAAAAGTCTATACCATAGTGTATCATACATGGTTCACTACATCAAATTGCAACCTCCTTCTCTTCCCTCTCATTTCTTTCTCACCAGCACACACACATTCACATTTCACACCACACACTCATTTTCACAGTTTCCTTATTCATCTTATTTATAGTGTTATTCAGTCAATTTTTCCCACTTTGCCTCAGTTTGCTTACTTTCTATAAATACTTATCTAATCACCTTATATTTTCTCTCCTATCACTTCTCATATTCTTTCTAAATTACTTTGATTCTTTACTTGAATAATTTCCATGTTTAACCTATTTTCATTAATTTATACGTATTTTAATATAATATATTAATATTATAATAATTTATTTATTTATAATATATATATATATATTATATTTATATTATATATATTATATATATATATATATTATTGTATATTTTTTAATATTATATATTTTATTATATTATTATTATTATCCTACCTCAATCATAATCAACTAATTTTATTATAAAATTATTACCTTTTATTTATTTTTATTTTATATAATATATTTAAAATATGGCTAAGATAAAGGGAGTTCACTATTGTTTGTTTGAATTGGTCGATTTCCATGATATAATTTTTCCCTGTGAGTCTGCGAAGAATAAAATTTGCATAATTAACAGTAATTTTGGCACACCATTATTTGCTTGCATTACTTTATTGATTTTCGAGATTACTGCGATTTATTGATTTGAGTATACCTACTTTTGAAGAAGATTTTTTTTTATTTATAAAATTTTATTATTAAATGGTTACTAAATTACTTCTATATTTATTATTCATTATAGTATTATATATATTATTATGATTATTATTAGTTATTAACTGAAAATATTTTGCTTCTTATCTCGCATAATGAGATTAATCAAATTAAATATATTTAACTTAAAATTAGATAGTCATATGTCTTACAATATATATATTTATAATGATATGCAATTTTGTTGACATCAAGTAGTAAGGAGCGTAAATATCGGACGTGATCATGAGATATGTGGCCCGTTCTTATAGAGGATTATTGTTGTTATAGATACTCCGGTATCGGTATTTGGGCGCACGAGAAATAGCTCTGCTTCTCCTAAGCTATATGCTTGGCACCGTGACCATCGGAAAGAAGAGGGTAAGCGCCAGATAGGTTGCGCAGTAACTGTGGTAACTGTTCCCTTAGGTTTTTTTGGCCCTTTTACGGGTTTTGGCCCCCTTTTCTAGAATCGCTTTGCATCGAGAATTATTGTGGTTATCGTGATACGATATTTGTTCCGATTATTTTGCATTCTCATAAAGGATCGTGGAAGGGATTAAGTGGGGATTGGGACAACGTCGAGGCTCATGTTGATGTTGACACTGCGTAGGTAACTAGTCCTAACTTGAGTTTATCATATTATATATTCACATCACCAAACTAAACATTCAACACACACATAAACACAAACACAACACAGACACACATTTTTGCTGCTAAATCTTGTGTGTGCGCACATCATCCGTACGAGTGCTTCTCGATTATTTTATAATTATATGTCAGTTATATACATCAAAATGTTTCTTTGCTATATGTATGGAGGCGACTATGAGGCGGGCCGGCTGGGTGGCGGCCCCTATACCAACTCAGAGCATACAACATTCCAATAGACAACATTAACACCGACTACACCTATTAAGATACCATCACGACAGTCACATCAAACATTAGAACACCTAAATACAACAGAAACAATAACACATTTTTGCGCAATTTAATATAACACATCTCCACTATACTAGAGGCAAACACTAAACGAACGCAACATACACATAACCGAACTAATCTTTCACGCTCAAAACATACCATACATCAAAATATCACATCACCTCTTTGTTCAATTCTGGGAGGTTTTTATTGTGTCTTGATTTATTTCTTTCGATATCTTGAGAGTGATCAAAGCGCTCAATTTGCTGGGGTGGGGTCAGGATTTGAGGGCGGGGCTGCAGATGTTGAGTAGCTTGCGGGGAGGGAGTTTGTTATGATGACTGTCACAGCAATTTAGACATGAGTTTGAATATTTTACTTTTTGAGTTGTCCTAAATCGACTCTTGTATTAGGTTAGTTTGTTATGGATTAGTCTTATTTAGAGATTTTCTAGTATGAGTTGTCCTAGATTGTATGTATAGATATGTGTTCTGTTAGATAGTGCCAAGTGAGTGGCTAACTGAATAGGTTCAATCTTGAGTGCTCAAATAATAAGATAGATGAAAGAGGGGGGGGGGGTGAGCTGTACTAAAAATTAGTGTCTACAAACTAAAGTTATAAAGGAGAAATGAGGTTACGATTGGCAGTATATTAAAGTACTAGAATAGCTTCTTGGGCGTACATATTCCTAGCACGCCATACCTAACATCATAGAATAACCCTAATATTAGTTCTACCGCTATGTTATAAAGTATAAGGATTCGATTGGTATGTATATTATAAGTTGCTAGGAATGCTTCCTAATATGAGTATTCTAGCCGCATAATACTAATAATAATATATAATATAATATATTATTATATATATTTATATATATAATATTATTAATTTGGTAAATAATATATAAAATAATATAAATAAAAATAAAAATAAAAAATAATAAAAATATAAATAAAAATATATAACAATATATTTATTAAAAAAGAAGCATAAGGTAAATAGTATAATAATTGAATAAGGAAACATAAAATAAACAATAAAAATATATATAATTTAATAAATAATCATATAATAAGGGGGTTATATTATTACATAGTAATATAGTTATTTATGTATTTTTATTATAATATTATGTTTCGTAATTAGTCGTTGGTATTTTTTATTTATGATAGGGGTGGGTAGGCGGGGTAGCAAGGGAGGGTTACATTCCAAGTATAGTTCAAGTTAACACGCAAAACAGAATACGACGCGTTCTGAGAACAACAGCACTACATGAACTCGAAAAAACCTCTCGCGTGCGCCCTGTAGGCGCAGATGATACCGGTCGTGGCGCAAAACGTGGCCGGCCTGTTCGCGCGTCAGCAGGGCGGATCGCTCGCCGCCGAGCGAAAGGGCACGCGGCGCGGCGCGGCAGTTGTCGCAAATTGTTTCTGCGAAAAACAGACCACGATGCGGCGCGACAGGGAAAAGAAATAGTTAAAACCAGAAAGACAAAAATTGAAGACAAAAAAAAAAAAGACAAAGACTAATACGATTTTTGAGTTCAGCAGAAGTGATTAACTTCGTGAGAAGTTTGGGGGGGGTGGGTGGGGGGGTGGGCTCGCGGGCGCGAAACTTAGAAATACAAATATGAAAATAATAAAAGGATAATGAACGCCCCTTGATGGGGGGGGGGGGCCCAAGGAATTTCATTTTTGCGCGTTCACATTACCTTTTTCCAAAGATAAAGGAAGTATTAGAGATAAAAAAGATATTAGAGATAATGGATTATTAAATAGTAAACCATTAATATAATAGTGAAACAACAACCATTATGTATATTTATCATTTTCACAAAATATTAGGTCACTTTCTATACTATGGTCAGCCTTTTATGATCATACTAAATACATGCTGTTGTTCACCACATAAAGTTGAGGTGACTGACAGCAGTAAAAAACAGATAATCAATTTAGCGCCAATTCGCACTAGCAATAAGGATGGATTAAGTAGTCTTTGTTTACTGCTACTTACTGCACCTCTCAACATCTTTTTTTATTAACATGTTTCTATTTATTATTTTTTTATTTTTTGTGTTAGGTTTAGCTTATATTTTAGTTAATATTTATTTTTTATAAATTGCACTATATATTTTATTAAAACATATACTTTACAGACCTCTAAGCAGTAAACAAGATAAATCAACTAGCGTCAATTGCCTAGCACAGAGGATTATAGTCGGATTTTGTTTTTACTGCTTTTTTATTCTGCTACATCATAGTAGGAGATATTTTCTATTTTCGTCAACTAACTATAATTAAAAGTTTTTCGTAATTCTGTTTAGTTTATTGTTTTAAAAATATTGTAATATAGTATTAATTATAATTAATAAGTTATTAAAAAATATTGCAAATTAAAAGAAGAAAAGCACACAGAGTATCTGTTATAAATAAAACATTTATTATTTTTTCTCTAAATTTTGTACAATTTTAATTTTAAAGAAAACACATACTTTACAGAACACTTAAAAGGCAGTAAAACAGAGTAAGGGTCAAGGGGTAGGAGCGCAGTGGCCGGTAGGCGAACGCGAGGAGGGGGGGGAGGTGGAGTAGTGTCTTGTTGGGTTTACTGCTTTTGAAAAAAATGTTTTTCTATTTGCTTTTTGACACTATTTTTAATAAAAACATTTCATTTATTAATTAATTTATTTACATTTATATTTTCACACGCTTTGTTAACTAAAATTATCTGAAAGTTTTTAAATAATTGGATTTGTTTTTTTAATTATTATTATGATTTATTATTATTATATAGTATTATTATTATTTATCATATTATTATTATTATTATTATTATTATTATTATTATATGATGGATGTAGGCTTGTGTTTAAATCTATTTATTATGTGGATTTTAGATTGAGTATATAGTTATTGTTTATTATGTTTATGTTGACAGTTATTAAACATACTTTTGGTATTTTTTTTTTTATTGTTCTTTATTATTTTATAAGTTTGAGATTTTTATTATTATGATAGTGTGTGTGTATGTTTATGTTGATGTTTATGTTTATATATATATATTATTGGTAGTTAGTATTATTAGTATTGATGTATACCTCCAGGTGCGGATTTGACTTGGTCGTGACTGCTTATGAGTTTAGAACAACAAAAACGAACAACCAAGCAGACAAGCGCATGGCACAACAACATACACAACAACAACACACACACAACAACAAACCACACAAAAAAAACCCACACACACACCCAGGTTCATTAAATTATACACTGTTTAAACATATCCAAATAAGTTCTTTTGTATGAACATCATCACTATAATTATTAAAAACATTTTGTTTTCTATTAAACCAACTGCACATTTTATATTTCCTCATTTTGCAATTATAACTTATAAATTATTGGTCAGAAAGTTTCTGGGTCTTAAACAACTTTCTATAAGAATGCAGTTATCTTGTGAACAAAGAATTGTATTGGGAATATTGAATAACTGTTGATTGACGGTTTGTGTTTATAAGTTTATAAATATCAAGGTTTTAGAGAATAATTTTCACTAAATTTTAATGAAGATTATATTAAAAGAACATATAGTTTTATCGTAGCGCGCTGAAGCAATAAACGTCAGTAAATCATAAGCACACAAGACCCAGCGAACCTCTACACCAAAGGCTAATACAGCTTTTTGTTTCTACTTGACTGTACTGCTCTACAAGTGCATCTTTTAGCGCCGATGTTGAAGTATAGAACATTAGGCAAAAATGAGTTCTTCGCTCGGTGTCACATTTCTCTTTATGTTTATTAAAACATTCTTCCACGATATAAAAACCATAAATTTATTCATATTACATTTTATTAATTACATCATCAATAATGCCAATATAATTAAAATAATAACTTGAATTTTTCTTTAATTGTTATCTGTAATTTTTTTTTATGTAATTTTTTTTTGTTTATGTTTTTTTTTGTTTTTGATTGTTATTTTATTATTTGTAGTATTATTGATTATATTATTAGTTATTATGATTATTATTATTAGTGTATTATTATTAGTATTAATTATTATGATTGATTATGTTATTGAGTTATTATTATTATTATTACTTTATTTTTTTTTTTTTTTTTTTTCTTCATTTGATCTATGGTACAGGGTTGGACAATGCGCAGACGGACGAAAGGAATGACCACGGACGACGTACACAGGGGTGCCGGTTACAGGGGGAAGCGAGACGTGGGATCCCTTGTGTTGTAAGCGGCTGAATACAGGGCGGTTAGTCTCAAGGTAATTCCGTCAATTAGACAATGGAATCGTCTATAATTTTCAGTCAAGTTCAGTTCTGTATAATATATTTCCTATAAAATTCATAATTCATTCCCCCACTGTCAAAGGTGTCCTTCCCTGATATACAATTTAATAACTAGGCTGTAAAGGCTTGAAAGTGCGAAATGCTTTCCTTTCTGGTGTAGTGACGGATACAAGTCTTTCATCCTATTAATGACAGACAGAGATAAGTGATATGGTCGAGAATTTTTATCACGCTTTTTGGCTTTAAGTGTATAGTAAAAAACAGGTTTTTTCATATCTCTGAGCCCTATCGTTGTGATGGAATGAAAATTAACTTTTTCTTTAAACTTAATATTTTATTTATGATGTGCTCGTTTTTTAATAATCTTATTTAGATCCACAAACACATTTTAAAATCATAGTCGTTTGGCTGTTAAGCGTGCACAAGCTCTCTGATTTGTATTAAAATGTTTATTCAACTAAGTTATATCCATATTTATAATAAATATCTCACATTTTTGAGGTCCTATTTTTTAACCTTATATGAATGTGATTGTGCAATAGTTTTAACATATATTCAGAGCATATTGTAGGTTCAGCGAATGCCTCTTAATTTTATCTGCACAGTCTGCTGATACCTAATGGGTCATGGAACCATGCACTGGGAGCGTATTCTGAATGAAATCTCATAAACTTCATATACTAATACAATTATTGATAATATTAGTTTTGCTTTTAATTTGAATACATAAGCAAAGTTTACTTCATCAATTTCACTAGAATTCTAAGATAATAATTAATTCACATATTTTATAGAGATCACTTGAAGCCCACGGCGAGAGCGCCGCAAGCGCGCCCCGGTTTGCGGACACGAGCATGAAACCCGCGCGTAATATTACTTTAGCTCGGTCGTGATATGTGAGCGATGTAGTTTCAAAGTGGTAGGTGCATCCAGGGATGATACTAATTTGTACAATTCAGTTACCCATACAGTATTGTATACATATATAGTTTGATGATCTGGTTCAAGTAGATAACTTTTACTGAACTGTATATACGATGTAATTCATAGTGCGTTAGTCCTTATTTTAAAATCTTGTATATTCTTGTGTTTTATTTACAAACATGTGAGATAGTGTCAATGGTTACGGAATGTCACATGGTGATAGAAAAGGTTATGAAGCGACATTACTTCCATAACTAAATGGAAGTTACTTTTAAATATATGCTAGACCCCTTAATATCTGAGTAGTCCATATCAGAAGATATAAGTTACGGGTTGTGGTGGCATGTATGGGATTTTTATCTTTTTCTTTCTATTGTATTCATCGCATTGTTAAATTTAAAACTAATCATAGTATTTTATGTAATATATTTTTTTTAGAATAAACTTATTTTTTATACCTTAATGGCAATCAGAGAAAAGATTATAATATTTATATATACTCATATTATAATATTTGAGATATATATATATATATATACATAATATATTATTAATTAATATTATACTTATTAATATTACTTAATATTATATTATAATATATTAGTATAGATTATTATATATATAACTTTTATATACTAAATTCAGAATATTCAATTTCATTAGCTTTAAATTTTGGTACGGCTTCATTTATGCCTTCTGTACCTGTCTGCACATCTTTCAAGGGCTTCTTCCTGTTCATTTTTCACAGTATATTTTATCTATACTCTAATTGAGCTACTCTATTATATATTTTTTTTTTTTGTATACTCTTTTGCTAGTTTCTGTGTGTGTATTCATAATAAAGATAATCAAAAACACTAATATCAAAATATAGCTTGTGAAAATTTATTAAATTGATAATTAACCATTTTTAGATCGTCTATCCTAAAGCTGATACAAGTTCCACTAAAATATATTAATCATGTGCTCTTTACTAAAACTTAGCAAACTATTCGAATCTGATATTTGAAATTATCTCCTTACCGTACCTCTAATATTCTTGAATTTTGAATTTGTATGCTGTTATCAAATATATTTAAATTTTTTAATAATTTCTCTAAAATGGGTAATTCATTGGTTTTGAATAGTAACTGTAATACTCTCGAAATACAATGCGATCAGTTTTCTTGCTTCAGTCACTTCCTCGTACCAACGCCGACACTCGTACCTCTGGCTCATTGAATATGATCACACCCCTGAATAATGTTCGCTCACAGAGTCGACAATTCTTGACTTATGCTATGTTTTCATTTTTTGAAACACAGTCCAGACAGACCCTGCGTCTGTAGATAATCTTAACTGTTTATACCTGCGCTAATCTGTTGACCCAAATATTAGTCAAATATGGCATTATTAATAAGTAGTTATTATAACTCGAGAAGGGGGGGAGGTGTAAAAAACGAGAGAAGGCTTTTAGTCGTGCTTATGAAACTCCGTGCTCTAGAAATAGCAATATATTGTGAGCTATGCTGCAATATAACAACACAGTACTTTTTTGTCTATTCTGTTTTAGAAATTTGAAACTTGATTCGGGAACATTTTGAAGAAGCACTTGAGTTATTCCCAACTAAAAACAGCCTGTACTGTAATGACTCAAATCCTTTAACGCAGCTGGATTTCTGTTTGTAGTTAATCCTCCGTCTAAACGATCTAATCACCATGCCGCTTGGCCAAACTAATGATGATTGTTTTTTGCCACACTATTGATATGTTGATGAGTGTTCTCATACAACAGACAGCCTTTAAAAAATTTGTTTACTACATCTTAATTTCATTTTGAATTTTAAACTCTTCTTATACAATCATTATTATTACATTATAATGACAGTTCTCATTTGTGCATATACCTACTCGACTGGACTCAACATCCTATCCACTAAGCCAACACCCTTTCTGCAGTTTCCACACCCTCAATCCCTCCTTTCGCCACAATTCGGACAAGCGATCTTAGTATTTTTTTTTTTTTTCTATTTAGTTAATATTTTTTTATTATATATGTATCATTTAATATAGCAAATTTTATTGCTTATTATTCGATATATTTCAGGTAATTGTTTCATCGTAATATAACTATAATGTATACTGATTTTAAATTTAATGTTAGATTAATTTTTTCATGTTATCTTAACGAAATATGATTTCAATTAATAGATCAAATGCTACCTTAAATTACCACATATCGCTCTTGCTCTTATCCACTATCATCAATCCTTAGATGACCTGAATATCCCCAGTCAGCACGCGTATCGCGCCCTTCGCCATCGTCCACACTCTCATTCGTCCACCCTCTCACAATAATATTTATTATTCATATATCTATCTCAATATACATTATTATATATATATATATATTTCAGTAAGTATTACTCTATTCATATATTCATACCCTTATTCTAGTGTGATATAACCTACTTGCTTATTTATTATATATACCTAACCTAACCTACCTTGTTGTACTTATGTATTATTAATAATATATATATTTAATTTAGTATATATTTATGATTTTTTAATCTTTGGAAAGAATATAGTCTGAAATGTTAATAATTGTTACAAAAACTCCTCCCTCCACTCAACCATCTCCCTCTAATTCACATAGATAATAATTATTTTATAATCGATACTTTTATTTGTGAAAACCTAAAGTGAAGATTAAAATTAAGCCTTTCTGAGTATTGAACTCGACCATTTTTCCATTTTTAGATCATAATAATAGTATCAGTGTGTCTCCTTATTCCAAGCTGGCAACATATTAAAAATATTCACTTTTCTTTTATGCATAAATTGATAAAAAAACTTTTTTAATAATTTATTTCTAACTTATCATATTTTATTTAATTTAATTTTTAAAGAGTGGTGCTTTGTCTGTCCAATTTTATACTCTAAATTCTTAAAAACAATAAATAATCTACAATCAAGAGAAATTATTTCGAAAAACTTTTTTGATATGTCATAAAATAACTCCAAGTCCTTATTGTGAATATTTATTGCAGAAATGGACGTTATTCTATGCAACGAAAAATGAAATAACTTCTTTTGCGATTTTGTCATGAGTGTAGTCAATAAAGTATACCATATTTTAAACTCACATCTTAATGTTTATGTAGTGCAAACCCTGATTTGCTACCATATGGCATGCAGTTTCTCCCAATATACCTGCTTTATCACCGCAAGGCATTATAACTGCTTCATCACCCACCTTACGGAAAACACTATGTCAGCAACTTCCACCACACACCGATCACTGTTTTCAGTTTTTGATGTTCCTACAAGTAATTTTTGTAATAGATCCCTTTCTGGTGTCTATAGCCCTCATACCTTCATTCTTGCATCTTTTTATCCTTGTGTTTCTCACTGTGAGAGATATAAAAACTAGATTAGTAAGAAGTTTACTTCGTCCTATCCTATCTCTGTCCTTTTCCTGAAGTGTTAATTCAGCCATACTTACGCGTTGATCACTGCAGGTTTTTTGATGACCTGTGCAATCTCTCTTCTCTCACTTAGTTTTTACTGACAAAAAATAGAAAACAATGCAAAACACCACAGAAAAAGAAAGCATTTTTCAGCACCTCATCCCCACCACCACAGCATTCTCCGGCCGCCACCTCTCACACACACACACAGAGACGAGAGAGACGAGAGAGAGAGAGTAAGAGAGGAGAAGAGAGTGAGAGAGAGAAGAGAGGAGATGAGGAAGAGAGAAGAGAGGAGAGAGAGAATTTTCCCGACCGGCTCATCCTCACCGCATGTCTATTGCGCCCCTACCACTCAGTAAAGTAGCCTTGACGCCCTCACTGCAGTCACTACATAACTAAATACATATACCACCTACCCCTAAGTTGTAAGTGAGTAAAAATTATAAAAATTGAGATAAGTTCAGTGGAGGACATATCAAGTGTCAAACTGCATAGATATATAATTTATTTGATATGTGCTGGTGAGTTGATAGTTCTACATATTATTATTATCAATATTTCGCAACATTTTGGAAATTAAACTTTTTTTACATCTTCAGGTGAAAACTAAAAGAAAAAATTATTTTATAATATTGACTAAATATTAAAGTTGATAAATTCTATATAGAAGATTATGGAAAATATTAAAATAAATTTGACATTTTCCGTTACATGAAGTATATTATAAAAACAGTTAAAAATTTCACAAATGATTAAGATTAGAAACAGGGACGGTCGCTCCGTAACACAAGAAATAACATGAAAATGAAAATCAAATATCAAAGTACATTAAATTAACGTTAAGTCTATTTTTTAACAGGGTAACTAAATCAAAGATAATTTTCAGTTAAGAAATATCATAGAATACTCTGGTAAATAAAACAAAAATCACCATTTAGAGTTACAAATTTAAGATCTATTGAACGTATATGCGAGAAGGGGCGCTTAATCTCCAGTCAGGGTTCACACAACTGTAGTTTATAAAGGACCGGAATGCTATTGAGGACAGTTTGGTGTTGTGGTATGAATGTCTAAAATATTTAGGTTGGTTTGGGTTAGTATGGAAAAATTTGAATATTTTAGTTAAAGGTGTGGTCTGCTGTGTGGGAGTGATTTCTAATGGCGGAGGGGATGGTGAATTCAATAATGATTTGGTACGGGTGGAGATACCTATGTTCGTTTATCCTCACGTAGATTGGCGAGTCCAATATAGACAGCATTACAGCTGTCACAATTAAATTTATATTAATCTGAGACTGACACAGGGATACGGTCTTTATGATTGCAGAATGAAGATATCTTGTGTGAAGCTGTGAAAATTAAGTTGACATTCAGGGAAATGGTTTCGGTAAGAAAGGTTATTCCTTACGTAGTTTTGTATTATGTTCAAGTAGGAATTATAATATAAATTCAATCATTTTGGTGCGGAATAAATAATAGGTTCTGGTGGACGCGCTATACAGGAATTAAAAAATTACTTATATATTTGTGAACTTAGTGAAGAGGGGTAATAATTCCATTTAAAAGATTTAAAGGAATTGAATTCTTATGCATAAGTTGGTAAGGTGGACTAAGGTGGTAAGCCTATAATAACAAATTTTAATGCGTTACATTAATAACAAGGAGGGGATGTGACTAAAATAAAAATTACGTCTCTCCCCTAAACCTGAACAATCTTTTTTCGGTAAACACTTTACGGTGAATTTGAGTCTGTATTTCTAATAAGCATGTCCAGAATGGTAGGGTGTTATCATCTTCATCTCTGTAAAATTATATTAGTTAATTGAGCATTAAGTATCAAAAAGAGGTCAAACCTTATCTTATCAGAAAAAATAGGAGAAAGTGGTCATCCATATACCTCTTGTAATGGCTGGTTTGAAGAGGGGGACAATTGTGATACCCAGATCTTTCAATATATGCTCAGATAGAGTTGGCTAGGGTGGCTCTAAGGGGGAAACCCATGGCTAGGAGGAATCTGTTCTGTTGGTAACAGTATATTATTAAAAAAGATAATGGTGTGATTCGAGAAAAAGTAAGTAGAGTTTTAAATTCCGATCTATTGAAGCCGTTAAAACTATGATTTAACTGAATATATCGTCTAGGAGAAATTCTATTGCATCATTTATAGGTAATTTGTGTACAGAGACCCAATTCAAAACTTGACATGGAAAATATCGTTCAATATTAATGTCCAATCAGTTCTTAAACTATAAGAATTCTTAATGATATATTCCTTTTGCGAAAGGGGTCAAAGAGGTACTAGAAATTTTGTTGTCTATAAATTATGTTGTATTGAAAGCTGTAAAATGGTCTGCATGGGTAACAGTTAGTTTTGTGTATTTTAGAGACCTGTACAATACTCCTGGTGAGGAACCATGAGAGTAGATATCATTAATTCATTTTCAGAATTTGTTGGCTTTTTCAGCATAGTACGTACAGAAACGATATTAATATTACACTGGTATCTCATCAATTATCTTCAAAATATGTTTATTGTGAATCTGTGGTAAAATTTATTATCAGCTCTCACGCTAATGATTTTATTAATATAATCAGCTTTGTCTAAAAGGACGACACCTAGGCCCTTGTCAGGTTTACAAATAATTGTTGAAAGATCATTCTTGAGTGATTTCAAAATACCAATATCAGTCTTCGAAATTAAATAAGAGAAAATTTTTGAAGCATTAAATTTAAAATAAAATTTTTGGGCCAGAAGTTTTACTTTAAGGGTAACTGTATTAAAGTCGGAATTGAATGGTTCATAATTCTTCAACGAGTAAATTAATCTCTCGAAAGCACTAAAATATTTATAATAATCTATATGATATACAGGCAAACAAAAATTCAGACCCAAGCCCAGGAGGCGCTTTTCATTAGTTGACAAAACTTTGGAAGAATAATTATATATGTATTTATCAATGTTGACGGAAAGGTCACATCTATGTAAATTTAAAGCTTTTAGTTTATTGTCGTGACGGATCTTACATAGTGTTA